>WSXT02178018.1:1612-21608 GCA_011762715.2 Neuroterus valhalla | reverse complement strand
TATAAATCAATGTTGGTCTGTATATCCTCCATAGATTCGTGAAATATGCATTGGATCATGTGATGATCTTTAGCAAAGCGGTTGTGCATGAGCCCATAAAGGCTTTTGAGTTTTACGACCAATTTTCGACAGATGACGCCACTGTCATTCGTATTTTTCCGCGGAGACGAAGCCACTGCCACAGGGCGCAGCTAGTGTATGTACATATATTTTTTCGAAATTAGAAATGAAGTACCTGTAATGATATAAGCATGAGGGTTATGATATTCGTTGAACTGCCGGTACATTCAACCTATATTCTTCTCCAGCCTACTGCCTTTTGAAATCTGGTGAATTTGGGAAATAGGTTATATTGATTCAATTCTGCGATCTGAACTCTGCTCCAAATGACGCGACCCGCATTAAAGAGGTATTTTATTTCCAAACAGCAGGGCAGACACTGTGTAGAGTAAATTTAAGGTATTTACAATTTTAGTAAATTCCCGACATTTTCAGAATCCATGAAGTTAAATTCCTACTGACCATGATGCAAGCACTTTGAAATGAATTCTGGGCGGTGTCGACTGGCTTACAAATAGTTTAGATTCAGCTTGAGTCCCTCCTCTGATTCTAGGCTAATTAACCAGCAGCAGAAAATGCAATATCATATTTCTTAGCATGCATAAGTGAACAAACATCAGAACACAAAACTTACTGAAATAATTACTACAGAAACTTGCGTTCATCTAGACGCGACGGAAATAACAGAGAGAGACTTCATTGCACTCAATCGGCTGGAAACAATTCAGCAAAGTATATTGAAAGTTTTGATCAAGGCGCTAGCTATTAAACATTCTTAACTTTCGAAGTTTCCGCCCTTACTCTCTATCAAGAAAGAAAGGTTGTTGGTAGGTTGAGAGGTAGAGGTGTGGGAGGGGCGCAAATAAGTTAATAGATAGGGAAAGCATTGTAGGCGACGGAGGCACGAGGGGTTCCGTTTAAGTCGGAGGCCAATTATAATTAGCCTTCACTTCACCTAATCAATTTAAAGTTTGGAGTGAGGGAGACAGTGAGAGAGTGAAAGATATATTGAAGGAGTTGCGTCTCGTAAAAAATGGAGCAAACTAAAACTGCTCTCATGCTTTCAATCTTCTTTTCTTTGACTAGTCGAAAACTTGTATGCATTGTTCCAAAAATTTATAACATTTTGTTTGATCTTCAATTATTATTCCGCTTATTACTTTTATTGAAAAGACCATGATTGAAAGGACTTGCGATGCTCCAAAAGCTAGTTTACCAGTTACAGTTCCAACTGGGACTACTAGAATCTCTATGTCTCCAGACATTCCCTTCACTAGATTCTTCCAGTCACGCCCTGTAAACCTGGCCAGCTAATTTTCTTGGAGAACCGCCTCCATTAGTTACACCCTCCGGAAACTTCTCTTAGGAACTTTCCTTGGAGGTTGCTCAAAATCACGACCCTCTATTTGACTTTGATTTCGAGAACCATCATCGCGTTTCATATTTATACTTATTGGCCACGCTTATTCAGAAAATTACCCGCCATCGCTTGTAAAAAATATTGCCACCTAATTAACTACCCTGATTACAAAAAGCCCAAGAAACGCCCCTGAGGAACCCTGTTTTAACACGCTCATCTACTAAGCCCATTAGAATTGTTATCTGAGCTTGAAGATTAGGTCTATCTTGGATTCCGACTACGATTTTCCATCATCAATTCCTATAAAATCACAGCACTCGAATTCCACTCTTGTAGCGCCTACTTACCACGCTCATTAACAAAACAAATCTAGTAAAGCCATTGTGGAAACCCCTCTTAACAATAATCGTGCAGTGTCTTGATTTCCTTCCAGATCCTCCTTTTCAAAAAGTTCAAAATCAAAAATAAAAATATTTTCTCAAACTTAAATATTCTGAGCTGGAATCTTGCAGCAGACACACACATGAACTTAGGATGTGTAACCACACTGTTCCGGAAACGCCCTCTTCATGTCACTTGGTTTCATAGATTTTGAATATTTCTCTGAAATCATTTTTCAAGACTTTGGAAAAATACCCTCAACTTGCCTCATAACTACAGATGCTGTCCTTACTCTTGCCCTTGCATATAATATCTTGCACTTTCTAACATTCAGCATAAGCTTTTTGTCCTCTAAGTACAATTTCAGAAGAACCTTATGGCCACATCCACAGCCACGCGCCTCTAATCAGAACAATCATAATGCCTCCTTACCACGCCTCCTTACCACGCCTGCTAATTGAAGCATTTAAAAGAAGCACTTAGGTATATTTTTGAAAAACGTGGCCGTGGATGATAGATAGTATCAACTCATTGAATATGATTCCAATATGTAAATTTTGTATTTTCATTACATACTCTTATTGGATGTACCTATGTTTTAAGTCATGCCTTCTACGTTTAATCTCAATTTACTCCTTATAGGGTGTGACTTATTACTTATATTATTTGAGGACACTTATTTGGAAACCATTTCTATTGATCACAAAAGTTCTGTACAAATAGCTGATTTATGAACCTTGTTTATTAATCCCAGGATTATGTCCCGAATTGTTGTCGATCATAGCCCAAATTTGTTGGGTCGTCTTTTTATACTCTGATTTCCTAATAAAAGGACACTGTGTGGAATCAAATTACAATGCGATTTCAAAACATTGAGTCATCTATCCTTGAAGAACTTTATTACATAAAAAATGGAGGTAGATTTTATTAGAGAGCATTTTAAAATATAAGTAAAGCGCTGGTGAAGAAACGTGATCTCATCAACGTCAGTTAACAAAATGATTATTTCCTTGTGACCGTTCAACTTGTTGATTTTTTTAAAAGTTCCTCTTATTTTGCTACCGTTTCCGATACAAACCGTGCTCTTCCTCAGGCATACTTTGTTTTTTCCTCTTGTTTTCTGCCATGTTTACTAAAATTTGGATGTATTGGAAATTGTTTTTGTGGGTTGGTGAATATTTTCGACTTCCATTTTCATGAAAATACTGTTTACTTGGTCGAATGATATCTGACGGAATAGCAGTTCCTGGGCGAAAAAATATAACTCCACTATCGCACTATCGAACAAGTTTTACCAACTAGAAATTATTTGAAATCCTTCTTATCGATCACTGAGAATCATCACTCCTCCATCACGTTATGGCAATATACATTTGATTGAGTTACTATTAATAGTCACAATCGATCACTATGAGTCTGAAGTGCACTTTAATCTATTTTCAGAAACACTGCACGACATTTCTAATTTATAGATAAAAGTTTATTCGCATATGCCTTCAGGGTATTTAAGTATATACCATTTTCTAATACAACTGCATGATTTCAGGCCTTCTCGTCGCCTATCGAGTGAGGCTAAAGCTCTAGTTTTCACCCCCTAGGGAGTAAAAAGTACTTCTCAATCCCTAGGGAGTGAAAAGTGACGTCAGAGATGAATAATGAAAATTATACTACTATAAGCTCTCATTTTACGATGATCATCCCACTCACCGCAAATCTTTGAGGGAATTTTGGTTGCAAATAACAGGATTTTATGGTAATTTGCGGGAAGTTATCATACATAACTTGAATAATAACCGTGAATATCCAAAATTTTCCGGAAATTTCTGAAAATTTCCGGAAATTCATGGAAATTTTCAAATTGAATTTCGGGTTCCTCATCTCAAGTTACCATGAATTACCTGGTAATTTATGGAAATTTTTTAATTGAATTCTCAGTTACTTATCTCAAGGTACCATAAATTACCTGTGAAATTACTTTAAAGTACCAAAATCGTTCATAAGTTCCCGGTAATTTATGGAAATTTTTCAAATTGAATTTTGGGCGGTTTCTGGTAAGTCATTATATTCTCCTGTAAAATTTCCTAATCTATTTTAGGTAACCATGAACTGCCTATGAAATCACTATAAATTACCATAAATTTCCGGAAATTTACAAACATTTTCCAATTGAATTCGGGGTAATATTTTTAAGTCATCATAAATTACCTGCGAAATTATTATAAATTACCAAAAATTTTCATGGAATATTTCCAAATTGAAGTTCGGTTGATTAACACATGTATATGTATAGTTTCGAGTACTGAACTTGCTCTTTCTCTTATACAAAATGCCCAGTAAAGAATGTCACCATTTTTATTATTATTCTTTCCTTAGAATCATTACTCAACAATTCTCTCCGCACCCTATAGTAGGGTGGATTTCAAGAAACGAATGGAAACGACTCGGCTAACTGTAAAAATATGATAAAGATCGTGAAATCCCAATTTCATGCCGAATCTAGTCAAACTAACCGAAATCCCTCCAATGACTCCGGAGGGGATTCCGGTCAAGTGACTTCACTCAGTCACTGTCAACATGGTAGTTTGCAGACTATCAAGAGGTGCTGGAAGACAGGTCTACCAAGTTTTATTTAAGATAACAGGGATTGTGGCTCTGACCATAAATTTTCCCCCGGTACGTGATGCGTTTACAGATTTATGGCGAGGAATGAGGGTCTAATTTCAAAAACAGCCTACGACAATTTATTATCACAATTGCTAGTGGACAATCGCATTGAGTCTGACACGTGACATGAGTCCGGTCTGCAAAATGAGAACGTATGGACGCAGACCAACCACGCAAACTTCAATTCTAAAATGGTTATCTTCAAAATCTCATAGTATTCAACACAATTTAGGGTTACATTCCATATAAATTCTTTAATAACATCAAAAATAATTTTTCATGAAACTAACGGACATAGTTGATAAAGAGAACTACTTGGATGGAATGACGTGTATGGCAATCAAATTACTGAAAAATCATATTTGGCCTGATACCCTGACAGACAGTTTTCATCGATAATTGAATCGAATCGTAAATCAATTACGTGAATATTGGCCAGAATTTTCTTTAGATGTACGCAGATTTTTACAACTCATTAAATTGGAGTTTGTGATTTTTCCACAACGCAAAAAATTTGAGAGTGTTAGTCCATAGCTGGAGCGACTTTTTAATAAATATATGTGGGTTTATCGTTTATTGTGAATACTGCGATGACAATAAAAAAACCAAAGCGTAGAACATTATTTAGGTAAAAATATTAGAGGTGATCTTGAAATTCATGAAAATAAATATTGGCAAAAGTAAGATAAAACATGGTGTTTTTTTATTTCACACTGATCGATTTTCATTTTTTGTATGCCGAGATTTACCCTGTCATTCTCACCTGAATCATTTCCTACTCTAAGTTTTCGCTGTAATATTCCATATACAAAGATTTTAAATACACATCAAGTATATTCATGTGAGATTGTACTATTCAGAAGAAACTTTTGAAAAAATAGTCCAAAACACTAAAGACGATCTCATTGGAACAAACAAAGACGCAGATCAATTTATTCAAATAAAAAATAAATGAAAAAAAAGACTGCTCAAACAATCTAAGTAACACACATCATGACACTGATATGATTGCAGTTTAACATGTGACAAAATTAAACAAAATGTGTAACACGAGGAACAGGGGGAGACGAGAAACCTAATACATCCCTGAAAAGGGGAGCTGCGCTGAATTCTTCCGCATATGATCAAGGACGCCGAACAACAAGACAGTCAGTCGGGTGTCGTCAAATGTCGTCGATCGATACGTAAATCATTTTTTCTTCTTCTCACGATTTGTTTTTCGACAAATTGTAGCCACATTGTTTTCTGTTGAAAAGTTCACTGTACAGTTCACGGTTCATTTTCCTTCCAAACCGCGGAGAGAGAACTTGTAACAATGGGGGCCCCAGGTTGGGCGCCAATGTAACAAGTTCCCTATTTCTTGTGTTGCACATGATGATCGTAACCTACTGGCCAGTATCCAGTAACATGCTAATCATATTCATGACTCTACATGATAATCTTCTCAGGATTTTTAAATTTTCAAATCATAAAGCTGGTGGCAGTGGCTGAGACCTTGTGTACCAGCTTTGCGGAATTCACTATTTTATGATAATGGTATGATCCCAGTGGGATAAATAACTAGTAGAAATCACTACATGATAATCTTCCTTAGATCTCGTGATTCTTCGGATTATAAAGTTGGTATAGCAGGTGCTGAACTTCAGTGTACCAGATTCGTAGAATGCGCTACTTGGCGATACTCATATGATTGCAGTGTAACCAAATTGAAATAACATTATTGTGACACCCTAGGCTGTATCCAGTAACATCATAATTATATATACATGACTTCACGTTATAATGTTTTCAGTACTTTATCATTTTTAGAACGAAGTTCCTTATGTCACGTCATACTGCAAAAGCTTTGCTGAACCGCAGTGTGCCTACTTCATGTTGAACGCTCTACATTTCTTTTACCATCTCGCTCAAGAAACGAGGAGAGAGAAAAATTTTGAAGAGTTGTTTTGACAGTTTTGAGTGATTGTCCAGATAAGCAGACATTCCAGATTATAGAGCCGCCATGATACTTTTCTCTATCAAAATTCAAATCAGCTTGATTTTCCAAATATTATGAGAATATTATGTTCAATCATAAAATAAGTGCTAATATTAGTATTGTCCAAATAGGTTTCTGCGTCCATACAATCATCAATAATCCTTAATACAAGTTACCTCGATAAACATGTAAAATAAACTTGCAAACTTATAAAAACTTTTCAGATCTTCCGTCAGATATTTTATGCAATAGGAGTATGCTCTCCATGTTCCTCCTTGCGTATTCCGATGCAGTGAAGTAGGTCTTTATTGGCGTTGACAGTAGTGGGGTCACTTCACCTTCCTAGGCCGGTAGAATGCACATATACGGTGCGTGCGCATACTTTACTTCGCCTTACGCGCACTCTTCTCATGACTGGTCTGCGAGGTACTTGTACCTTCAAACTAATCTCAAAGGTGAGATGTAAGTTGACAAGAGAACTCGGAAAAGATATTTTTATTGCATAAAATATCGTGTGCCATGGCAAAGTCTTTTAACGGCTTTGCGTGTCTGCAAGGATAAGGCGCAGACGAGTGCTCAGCCGTCGAAAGACTACTTTACTGCCATGGTGCACAATATACTATTTAGGGCCCCATTCAGTATTCGGGGGCTATAGGCCCGAAATTCGGTCAAGGTCTGATAACTTTTCTGGATATATTCTGCATTTTCAGATGCATACTCCAACTGATAGACTTCCCGCGGAAAATTTCTAGGTGACTTATGAGCAACTTCTGCTAACAACCACACCAAAGAATTTTTTTGATTTATAGTTTAAAAAACGACAAATGAACATAGCAGTAACTGACGTGTAAATTGTCCTAATCGAGCATAAACGCGTTTGCTACAAGGTGATAAATTTTTTATTTCATTATTAGTGGTTTTTTACGCATTCTGTCGTGAAGGTACTTCATTTAGCACGTCGAATTATATCCATAAACAATTACACTGTAACTATACTCAGAACAGACCACGTTAATTGCTAGTATTTTTGTGTCTACTCATGGATGTTTCTGTATGATACTCTTACGGAAAAATCATGAAAAGACAGCATAATTTCGCCGTTAATTACTAAATGTTCATAGTAAACTTTCAAAATGTTGAAGGAGAATTTGAAATTGGTATTTATATCAATAGAATTGCATCAAACATTACATGTGTAATAAATAACGCAACCTGAAATGCTTGGGAGAATCTTATTCCCTCAGAAAAGGAAAACACGAGAGTAATTTTCAGTTATTTGTAGAATTCGTAGTTTTGTTTAACTTTAGAAACCTTGATCATTAGGAGATTCAACAAAACAACGCAAAGTACGAACTTGCTTTCCCTAAACCAAATACCTTGTACGTACAATTTCGGCAAACGGAGGCCACGGTTGCGATGCTGTGATTTGAGTTCTCAGGTGGAATTTCGTCTGTTTGCATGTATACGTTTACAGACACATATCTCTGCCAACGAATCTCGCCAAAGGGATGCATTCCACGAGCTATGGGGTTTCCGAGTTCCGGTTTAATTTGGCTCGCAACCACGGAACCGCGTCCTGTGGGTGTAGCAGCCACTTCGAATCTCCCTAACCTCTGAACTGTCGACCGTCACAGTAGTCGAGTGTACACTCTGCACTGCGGAATGTACGTCTCGTGTAAGTCAAAATATACAAACCGTATTTGGTATATAATTACTGGGTGTTGCTCTATACTGGAAACAGGAAACAAAAAAGTGCTGATGTGTCTATCCAAAGTTTAATAGCCTCGAAGTTTAAGGAATGATATGCAAATTGTGTGTAGACTCTAAGGTCCATCAGCATGCCTGAGATTATTGGAAAATCTTTTTTATCTCAGTGCCTAGAGAAAATGTCTGGAACTTTTCCCATGATAATATCAATCAATAATGTAATGATGTCTAGAATAGAGAAGAAGAAAGGTGCCTAGAGGAAGTCAGATAAATTCAGACTCGTATATATGTTTTTTTTAAAGATAACGCGCAAAGTAAGAGTTCCGTATATAAGGTCCAATCCTTTACGCATCTGAAACCGAAAAGATTGAAGCGTTCAATACGAGCATTACAGACAAAATTATTAATGTAGGACCATAATATTCGAGTCTCTTGTACCTTAGAGTACACACAGATAGACACCCGTCGCATTCAATAAATAAAACTTCTTAAAAGGATTTGATCACTGGTATATTAATTCACTCAATTTTATCATGTGAAAACTTGTATTGAACTGTTCTATTAAACTAACATTAAAAGACACCTAATGTATTTGCTGTATATTGCTTTCGTAACATTCATAACACATTGTTACCAATCAAAGAAAGTTTGGTAATTATCTACATCAAAGTACGCGCGATAAATCTATGCTGATCGACTTGCCAACCATTAGAATGTCAAAATAGACAATAATTGTCTTCCATGCATTTTGACAGAATTAACGATGGTATTCAGAAAAATCATCTCATCGACTCTGTGTGTACTCTAGAACTTTGTTTACCAAATAAAGGTTCATTATTTTCAATCCAGGAATAGAACCCTTGTTTGCGACAAATAGCATGAGAATAATGTTTCTAGGTTGTAAGAATTGAAATTAAAATAATTTTCAAAGGACCTATTTTTCTCTAATATTAGTTCGAAGTACTGAAAAAAATTATTGCGAAGTGTCTGAACCACATCTCATTCAAATTAATCTCAAATTCAAAGGAACTGAATATTATTCTGTTGGAAAAAGTCAATATAACAGAATAAAAAGTATCAGGTGACTAACACATTTCATTAGATAATCCGTTAGATATTTCTTTTAACTATTAGTGCGCGTCAAACATCCGCAGACATCTTCCCCCTGAGTGTTTCACTATCTATGTGGAGTAAAGATTCTAACTCTGAATTTTTGAGTGAATGTCCACTTCATCTATTAGAGTCAAATTTCCCTGTTTTTCTTCTTCTTCGATACACTATTACAGAGGGTTAAATAACTTTTTATCACATCAATAATATCATAGAAAACAAAAAAATCATTTTCTTCCACAAAAAATGCTCATTATGGAAACTGCAAAGCATACAAAGGCATCGAGATGGAACAAGAATATGATTGCAAGCAAAATATAATACACAAATTGAGTGAATACCGATTGAAAGAATTTCATTAAAATAGATATGTATGTTTTTTTTCAATTCTAAGAAGCAGGAATCAAAAGAAAGTCATGAAAGGGGTCAGTAAGCAAAGACGAAAGAAGATTGCATGAGAAAACGTAGCTTGAGCAATTCATTCATCTTTATAACATCTTTACATGAAACATAAATAACCTTCCAGATTCATTTAATAATTTTTTACGTTATCCGGCATGAAAAAATACTTGTGCATGCGTTTTTCCTCTTTAAACTGAGCAGTCGACACAAACTTACAGTTTACGACCTATCATATCAAGAAACTTGATAAAAAGTAGTCGAACTTACGACTGGGGATCTAAAAACGCTGAACAGGTGGACCAAATCTTGTCGCCTCGTTTCACACCAACTTTTCTCTTTTCTCCTAATTCCTTTTTTGGCGAAGATAAGCTTAAGTTTTAGAAACGTTGCTGTCATTTTTATGCACCCTACTTGAATCATTTAGAGCAAATTACCTTGAGAATTTTTCAGTTAAAATTCAACGGATACGTAAATTAACGTAGTAAAATCCGGAGGAATGTGTAACTTGGAATGAACTAGATAAAATTTTGGAACGTTTTCCCTTACCGACTTATAGCTCTAAGCTTTCGTGGACAGTAATTGAGGGCAAATAGAGAAAAGGTGGTCGTCCGGAGACCATTGGACTGTCCCCAACGACTAGCGGACGTTTCATTAACGGATATTGCCGCTACTAGAATAGCCGACTTTTCGTCCGTGATGAAAAAAATCGAGCGGAAAAAAGTGCCGACCTCGAGACATTCACGATTATTAGCTTTTTCTACGAAGAGTCGTGACTGGCCGAAAATACCAGTGATAATTTGTATCTAATTGCTGTATTACTAAGAAATATGAGATATTTACATCATCTTTTCCGTTCTTATATGAGATAAATGTAATTTTTCCCTTTTGGACCACGAATATATTTGGGCTCAAAAAATACTCTAATAGCAGAAGGCGAAAAAAACTTTTTTTTTACCAAAGGAAGTTGAAGCAAAAAAGGAAAACGAACTTCCGAAACCGTGACGCTACGAATTTTAGATAACAAGAAGCAGCATGGCGTATTTCTTGATTTCGCAGCATTACGAGGGATGAATTTAAGGACCTGGGGCAAAGGGAGTCGGCAGTTTGACTAGAGGGAATTTCCCTTGCAGACTAAAGCGAAATAGAAGATGAGAAAGGTGCGCAATCAAGTCACCGAAGGAAAAGGGTCTTTCATGAACCTAACTATCCCAAGTGCCAATTCTGTTCCTTTCTTCCAAGATTTCCAAATCAAATGTTTTCTGGTTGAGAGATTCCGTTTCCTGCTCAAGAAATGTACGAGCCTACATGATTTTCTTTAGGAATCTTCTCCTTCAATTAATGTAGCGCATAATATTCGCAATAAATTTACCTGATAATTTATTCTACTCATTCGATCAAAACGCGCAACTAATATATTCAAAACAAATTGTCTAAAAAATCAAGATCATGCGTCTATGTTCAGTGAGTTCATCCTAGGCATTCAAATTAATTCTTGAAAAGGAAAGATTCCAAAGAACCATTATTTCAATAATTACTAGAAAAAATTCAAAGGGATTTTATAAGAAAATCAGGGTTTTCTTCATAAATGTTACCTTAATCCGTGGCAGCGAACATTCAAAGAAAAATCCATGTTGGCGACCAATATTATATCCGGAAAAAAACTAATTTCTACAGTTTTCAACGTGCAATTAGAAACTTTTCTTAGAAAGAGAAATTTTATTCTTGAAAATATGAACGAACCAAATTTACTAATTTTAGTAATAATTTTATATAGCGGTTATCCAAATTCACAAAAAATGGTTTATTTTCTCAATCTTCAATGACATTAGTTCCTTTTGATCAACAAGAACTTCAAAGCGATCAACACACTGTGATTGAAGATTTCATTTTTCCAGAGGTGAATAATTTCCTGGCATAATTAATTACGAATTCGTAGAAAAGTAGGAATTTTCCTTTCAAATTCGCTCTGATGTTATCTTTAATTTATTGAAATTGCAGATGTTTCGCAGATGAACAAATGATGCAGCAGGAAAAATTATGATGTGTCAAGAATAACATGCAGAATTATATTCTTCCCACAATTCCTTCCATATTTTAATAGTAGCTACAACAAAGAAGAAGCAAAGGGTACGAAGTGATTCAGGTCAAAATCTGAGGATAATCTTGGTATACGGAAAAATGAAAGTTGGTGAGGTTTGCAGAAAGAAGATTATGTATTTCTTCAATCCAAAAAGATAATTTAATCTTAATCGAAGACCTGAAATGATTGTAATATTCAATCATTTATTCTGTTATTAAAATAATAATGGAACAGAAAAATATTTTTATTTGTTGAAAAAAATTAGAGATTTTGGTTCAAAAACGAGGTAATTGATATAATCGAATGTGAGTCCAAATAAAGAAAATATTTCATGCAAACAAATTAATTTCTCTCGGGCTGAAGTGACAGATATTTCTATTGAAGAGGGTGATTCTTTATTCAAAGAAGCGTACCTTCGAATTCAATAAATATAAAAAGAATGAGTTTCCAACATGAACAAATTTTTTTCATGGTCCTTGATAAAATAAATTGTCCAGAATTAACATGCACCTGAGTTGACGAGGTATTCATTGATTTAAAGAACTCAATGCTCAAACCAAAAAAAAAAAGATTAATTTGAAGAACAAAATGTGATTTCAAAAAATATGAATTGCTTAGGATCAAACAAAAATGTATTGGATGAACGACGTACCACCATTATTTAGATATTCTGAATAAATTTAATACAAAATGATGACTCTACGCTTTGTTCAGAACTATTATCTAGCAGGATGCTAATTACACGATGATCATTTTATTGATTTATTTTCTCACGTGGAAAAAAAATTTTGAGAAATTTGACCTCAACTACTGACTGATGGAAGAATAAAATATGCCTTGAGGAAGTACAATCTTTCTGTTCGAAATCTCGGATAAATATATTATCGAAATAAATATGCCAAAATTTTTAATCAAAAAAGAGTATTTTACCGAAAAACGCATGCATTTATTTCGATAAATCGTTTTCTTCGTTTCAGCATATATTTGATTGGATGAATTGATTGCAGGTTCATTATTCAATGTACAACTCTTTTCAATAGAACAGGTTTCTATTTGATTTCTAGGGAAATATTTGTTAAATTTAGATAATTGATTATTCTCAATAACCTTGTCATTTTTTAGCATGTGATTAATTTTCCTTTCGTTTCCATGAATAAATTATCATTCTAAAAGAGCAATTTCTTTTATCAAAGTAAACTGAATTACTTTATTTACATATGGACAAATTACTTGATTCAAATAACATTTTATCATTCAGAAGAATAGATTTCATTGGAATCAGGAGATATTTTTTTGGTTGTTGAAAAAGAGGTTCAAGAATACTAGGTTCTTGCCTTCAAAAAATCATTCCTTTGACCTAATGATTTTCAAGTATAATGCAAGGGGATATTTTTTCCTATTCAAGGGATATCACCGAAGAAATGATTCCTTTGAATCGAAGCATGACTTTCTTGCCTTTGACGAAATCCTTCGAACGAATAAAAAAAAAAACAAAAAAAAACACATTCTTTTGAATGAAGAACTTTTTCCGTGTAGACATCCCCAACAAAAAACGCATACTAGTACACAGTACGTATTAGGCACCTTAATCTAATCTTTTTTTTGGTGATAAATTTACTTCAATGTGAAATAAGCAGCACTAGATCATACTTGACCGATTTTATTTCAAATCATGCAGGCTGACGACACTCATCTTACCGATCGTCTCCAAATTGAAATATGTTTTTCTAGGTGCAAAATGAGGGGACACGTAATTTTTTATTTTTCGATTGCACCAAAATTACAGGATTTATGTTGCTTTTTAAGGGGACCTCTAAAATGACTCTCGGTCAACTGAAAAATGAAAATGCCTGATATTTTTGTAGTTCTCAAGATTTTTCGTGACAGCTTTGTGTTGTTAAATGAAGTTTTAGGTGTTCTTTTAACTTGAATCAACCATTTTGGAAAATATTTATAATTAACCTGGATATTGCTATTTTTATACAAATTTTCAAATTCACTTTTGTCAGAAACGCCATGTTTTTCCTGGCTGAATTTTTTTTCAAATAGCTGGTTCCAAGACCTAAGTTTAAGGCTATATGGGACCTTCCAATTTTGCGTTACATTAAAATAGAAAAAAATCTATTTTTTTCCATTTTTTGCGTTTATTTGCACGAGTTTTTCAGTAAATCATTTTCAATTATACACAAGTATCTTTAAAATTACAGTATGACTATAATTAAGATTCACTGTTATTTTCACTATTTCACATTCTTTTTTTTTGTTTTTTTTTTACTTCTGCCATAGTCGTTTCTGATGCTTGACCTGTAAATAGTTTTATTTTACCGTTTTCTTTTACAGACATACAAACGTGAGTCTTTTTATTCCTGGTTCATCCTGGATTTTTTCCCATTTCAATAATTTTTTCTCTCTGAAAGATTAAGAGCATCCACGAAAAATCTTAAAAACTACAAAAAAATCAGGCATTTTTATTTTTCAGTTGACCATAAGTCATTTTACAAGTTAACTCAAAAAGCAACATGAATCCTGTAATTTTGATCCAATCGAAAAATAAAAAAAAATACGTGTCCTCTTATTTTGCACCTAGAAAAAAATATTTAAATTTGGAGACGATCGGTGACATAAGTGTCGCCAGCCTGCATGATTTGAAATGAAATCGGTCACTGACAAAGTCTTGGAGCCAAAGAAATCGATTTCTTCGGTTACTCATCCCTGATACCCAGGATTTGTTTACCTCAGTTAATTGAATATTTCTCGGAAGCAAAGCGTCACACCTCGAATAAAAAAAACCATTACATTAGTGATATTTCTCAAATGCGAAAATATATTTCTGTGCAATGTGAGAAATCTATGTCAGGGAAATGCTATCGTGAAAGGTTTCCTTTGAATCTGTTTTTTGTACTCTGATAAATGAAATATTTCTCCACTTCAATAGAATGAATACTTCAAAAGCATAAATGAGCATCCAAATGGAATAATTTATTCCTGTTTATATCAATTCAGTTATAATTGAAAGAGTATGAGGAACATTTATAAAAGATGAATGATTTTATATATTTTAATTATTCAAGAGAACGAAATGTTTATCAGAGTCCGAGATAAATGTAATCTTGATATCACATCTCTGTAGCATTGCTTTATGATTCATCCTTAGGGAAATAAAAAATTTCATTACTTTTAAAGATTGTATATTTTTATTTCGTCCATATTCCGTTGAGCAGTAGAGTTACAATTCTATCCTTATCCTATCTTCCGTTTCCCCAGTTGTCTTCTTTCCCAGCCTCGGGCGGAAGAGAGATCATTTTCCTCATAGGCATTTACTCGACATTGAGAAGCGTGATTCTAGTTGGCCTGTAGAAAGAAGGGTCGATTTAAGGGCCACAAGGGTGAAGCCGTTTCAGTTCTATACCCGCTCGAGAGATACTATCGGCTTTAAATGCTAACTCGTGCAAGGGTAGGCTGTGCGATGTTATAACAGGCTCAAACATTTACATACCGGCGTGATATGAACTGAGTTATGCCGACTAATGTACTCCTTCCCTCACAAGCCACCTTACACATCCGCACCCTGCTCCACCCTCCTATTCTCGAGCGTGTGATGCATTGAGGAAGCTAATATGCAGCTTTGTGAATGGAAATTCTTCGAACAGAAACATTTTCAGATTTTATGGCACATTCAGAACTTTAAAGACTCAATAAAGAACGGAATTTTTCGTAAGGGAAATAAAACCTTGAATAATATTGATGGAATTTGAAACTTGATTCACTGGAGTGCTCCAAGAGAGATTCCCTGAAAATGATTTGCATTGACAGACGTCACTTTGTTTGAGTTTAGAAACTAACTTTAGAGAACATTTCGAACAGTTTGATGGGTTGAAATTGAAGCCTGAAGCTTCCATAACAGAAGCTAACCAACAATTCTGAAATGTTGATGCAGTTGAACTTCTCATGTTGTTCAGAAATAATCGTGGGACACATCAGCGTCTGAATGATATGGCCTTGAGGAAATAATTTCGTCCTGAATATACCACTCCTGCGCAAGTTTTTACCCCGGAAGTTGTCCTTTCGAAAATTTTGCTTGTGGACGGGGCGGCCTGAGGGGTTTGGAGAAAGGCACTGGCTACGCCCTCAGTCTCGGCTGGTTTCTGCCACTGAAGTATACTGAGAGCGCACCATGTACGCTGGCGGAGAATTCGATGATGCGCTAACGGACGGATTTCACATAGAAATAGTTCGCGCGGCTCCTACTATTTACGTTTCGCGTAAAATGTCCCAAAACCCGCAGAGCCGAGCTCGAAACCAGACAACTTCCGCGGAAGCAGTGTGTAGAGTCAAGAAACGGATTTCATTGGTTTCTTCACTTCAAAAAAATGTATAAGGGTAAACTCAACTTTGAATCAACCCTCCTAGTCTTGTTCTTAGGAAATCCTTGAAACTCCCATTAATCCGCCCATCAACCTCACTTTCATCGAATACCCATCGAGAACGCCTACCCAATGACGGCTCTTCAAAAGAACAATTAAGAACGCTCTTTGGAAGGAAAAACTTATAGACGTGTAGGAACGAAACAAAATAAGATACACTGTAGTTGATGTGCTACTGAAAAAATTTACCTTCAAATCTAAGTGGAGATTGCACTTGGGTTTAAGTATAGAGCCACGCCTACACAAGCATTATCTAATCACGCCTTTTCTTTTTAGTAAAGTTACCAAAATTGCCTTAAAAAAAATCTTCAACTATTTAGACTATCAAAAGTGCTGTATAAACAAGGCCTAATAAGTATCGCTCATCAATCCAGTTTTATTTAACATCTCCAAGGGAAATATGTTTTAAACGTACGCATTAGTTACTGACAATGAGCACACCTACAAAGTGCACCGGTGAAAATCTGGAGCTATA
Organism: Neuroterus valhalla; assembly: GCA_011762715.2. Lineage (NCBI taxonomy): Eukaryota > Metazoa > Arthropoda > Insecta > Hymenoptera > Cynipidae > Neuroterus > Neuroterus valhalla. The sequence continues at coordinate 4,967 of WSXT02178018.1, read as the reverse complement.
TAAATCATTTATAATACCCTCTCAATCACGTCTATTAGCCACGCTCACTTGTAAGCTTATCAATGATGCGCCCTAAACAACGCCTACTAGGATATCTCACTTAATACAACCCATTTATAGAAACGCCCCCAACATCTCAACATATATGCATAATAGGGTGGTCCAAAAAACTTTTTTTTTAGAATTGTAATGAAAAGCGCCCGAAAGTTTGTTCGAATCAACAGAAAAATAAATGATTTTTTTTGTTGCAAAAAAAGGATATTCAAAGGTGGAACAAGCCCCATAAAGTTTAACACGAATTTTCGATAAGAAAAAAAAAGTTTGTTTAAATTTTATCTAGAATTCTTAATATTAGGTGAATCAACTTTGAAATTCACCATTTCTCTTCACAATTAGTCACAGAATGCGAATAAAATATTACTTTCCATAAATCCCCGCCCGAAGTCTATTTTTTAAGGTCCCTAAAAATCACCATAAATGAAAAAATGGGTTTTCCGAGTTTGTGGCGCTATTCATGATTTTTTTGCGGTTTTTTTAATAGATTGTTTCTGTTACATGAAATACTACTTTATACTGATAACACCGGCACACAAAAAAACAAGTTCTCTTTACACCAGACCATATCTATCTACGGGCATGTTTTTCGACCCGTCGAATCCGAATTTCAAGTCAGTTAAGGCCGTACACCCTCCAATTTCCAATAAATTGTAAAAACCGTAAGAAATAGCGAAAAATTTGATGTTTCAGTAATGAAAAGAATTTGTGGATCTAGGGCAAGCATAATTTTTATGTATTTTGAACCTTTGAATACTAATTTCAAGTGCACGTAGGTCATAGGCCGTTTCGAATCAAAGAAAATTGTAAAAAACCTACGAAAATTGTAGAGAACCCATAAAAATTGCCAAAATCGCAAAAAATCGGGATTATCTTGCAAAAAAAAGTTTTGTAGACTCGGATCGAAGGAGATTTTCATGTAATTTAATCTGCTCAATCCGAATCTGCAATGTACTTGGCCTATATTCCCTAAACCACTCAAAAAATGGCATAAAACCGATAGAATAGCAAAAAACGTGGGTGGAGTTCCGAAGAGTGCTTACCTTCAAATTATTTAAAACTCTGTATATCTATGTATTTTGACGTGCTGATTACGGATATGATAGTGAACATACCCGCAAATTCGATTTTCATAGTTAAAGCCATGAAAAACCCATCAAAATCATGTTTCTTTACGTTCATCTCAGCGTATTTTCACTATCATTTCGTGATCAGCGCATCAAAATACATAGATATACAGAGTCTCAAATGGATCAGAGGAAAGCGCTCTTCGAAATTTACCCACATTTTTTGCTATTTTATCGGTTTCATGCCATTTTTTGAGTGTTTGAGGAAACAGAAGCAAAATACATTGCAGATTCGGATTAGGCAGATTAAATTACATGAAAATCTCCTTCGATCCGAGTCTATAAAACTTTTTTTATCAAGATAATCCCAATTTTTTGCGATTTTGATCATTTTTATAGGTTTTATACAATTTTCGTAGGTTTTTTACAATTTTCTTGGTTTCAAAACGGCTTATGACCTAAGTGCACTTGAAATCAGTATTCAAAGGTTCAAAATACATAAAAATTATGCTTGCCCTAGATCCACAAATTCTTTTCATTACTAAATCATCAAATTTTTGCTCTTTCTTACGGTTTTTTGCAATTCATTCGAAATTAGAAGGTGTACGGACTCAATGACTTGAAATTCTGTTTCAGCGGGTCAAAAAACATGCCCGTAGATAGATCTCGTCCGGTGTACATAGAACTTGTTTTTTTTTGTGCCGGTGTAATTAGATGTTTATTCACACTGGTAAAAGAATTTATTATTATTTTCAGCATTTTTCTTTTAGGAAAAGGTTAGAAAGACAAGGTTTTTTTCTGAATTTTTCAACTTTTTTCCAACCTTTTAGTTGAAGCGAGGTAATATTCGATTTAAGTTAACAAAAAAAATTGGTTAAACATTTCGTTATCAATTCAATTAGTGCTAAAAAGTTGCGGTTTTTTCTGAAACGTTTATCTTTGCTTTACTTTTTTAGTTGTAAACAAACAATAAATAAACATTATAGGAAATCGTATTTTTAATGAGTATTGAATTGTTTTAGGTAAGTTATTTTTGTTCTTTTCCCAATGTTGAAAAAAGATTCATTGCCACGAAAAAGCTAAATTCATTCAGTGAAATTTGAATATTGAATTTTCTACTAAAATTATGGATTTCCAAATCAGAAATTGAATTTTCAAGATTGTAGTAGTTTTGGTTGATAATTGAGAAAAAAAAAATTTATTTTGAATACAAAACAATCTAATTCAACCAACAATCAAATCAATTCAATCTAATTGAATTTCATTCAAATTCGATTCAGTGCAAAATTGAATATTTCATAAAAAACCACAACTTTCTACCACTCGTCTAAAAGGAAATGGTCATGAACAAAAATAAATTGTTTAAATAAGCATATTTGGTAACTCGCATTAATTATTACCTCACTGAATGAAAAGTGGCCAAAAAGTTGAAAAATTCAGAAAAACCCGCAACTTTGTAGCATTATTCCAAGAGAATATTGTTATAGTTGATGAAATATTATTTGAACAATTATTTTTGTTAACTTGAATTGATTATTACCTCGCTTTAACTGAAACGTTGGAAAAAGGTTGAAAAATTCAGAAAAAACCTTGACTTTCTATCCCTTTTCTAACAGAAAGTTGCTAAAAACAACAAGAAATTGTTTAGACAATGTAAATAAACATCTCATTATCAGTGTTAAGTAGTATTACATATATTTGAAACAATCTGCGTTAAAAAACAAAAGAAAATCATAATTAGAGCCAAGGACTCGAAAACCCCATTTTTTCACTTATGGGGGTTCTTTGGAACCCTGTAAAACAGACTTATGGGGTGATATTTGAAAAGTAATATTCTTTTCGTATCCTGTGACTATTTGTAAGGAGAAATGGTGGATTCGAACAAATTTTTGGGGGTTCTGCATAACAATTTGAAAAAAAATGTTCTGAAGCATTTTTGGACCACCCTAATGCATAATCATCAGGGAGATATAAAAAAATGTAATATGTAATATTTGATTTCAGCAAAAAGTTGTATTTTCCAGTACAATTTATTTTTTAATTTCGTCAAATTAAAGCATTGCAAAAAAGAACGTTGGATCGATAAGAAAATTTTTATTCGAAAACATATTTGCAGTACGACAAGAGATTCCTGAAGAATAATGTTTTGAAGGGAAAAACCCACTAAAACACATTTATTTAGGTCTTAAATTATTTGAGCTGACTCTTGAATATAATATTTTTCAAAGCTTTAT
>WSXT02178007.1:0-17248 GCA_011762715.2 Neuroterus valhalla | reverse complement strand
TAGTCCTAAAAAATGATATAATTCGTAAACCTTCCTCTTTTCCCAAGTCTCACGGGGGCGGAAAACCAGCCCTGTGACTGGTCATAGAAATAATGTAGGTCACATACCTCCCCCTTTTCTCATGTATTGTGGCGCGGGAAGTCGCCGATGTGAAATGTCATAAAAAAAATGTACCTCATACAGCTTCTCCTCTTCCCAAGTCACGTAGGGGAAGGATTTCAATTTCATAGGCCAAAATTGCATTATTAAAATTTTTTCCGGACGACTAGCCAACTTGTGAAAATAGACTAGTCCGCTCATGTTTGTGCACTGAAAAGGAGTAAGATTCATAATAATTATATTATTTTTGGGATAAGCAGCCGGATGATGATACTAGACTAGTCATCCCGAATTTCGGGACGACTAGCGAAAAGTAAAAATATGACTAGTCGTCCCAAAATTCGGGACGAGTAGACGCAGCCTTTTAAAAAATGCATAAATATTATTCTATTCAAGCTAGAGACATTAATTTTTTCATTTGAAAGGTAACAGAACGAACTTTAATAAAAAATATTCCCAAAAATATTATCAACAAATTAAAAATGGTATAAAAATTAATAATTAATAATATATTTTTGGAGGAAAAGAGACGAATTCCCAAAAGGTAGTTAAGCTTTCTAGAAGGTAGTTGAATTCTCAACCTAGAAAGGTAAATCCTAAACAAAAAAGTTAATTTTGAATCTTGAAATATAAATTTCTACCAGAAGAGATGAACATTTCCAATCCAGAAGGACAACATATATCCGAAATCATGAAATATTTACAAAACAGTATTAAATGATTATCCTCATGGTTTTTGTTTAATAAAAACAAAATTGTCAGAGCTGTGGTATTTTCAAAATTCAAAAATATAAACGAAAATGACAATTTTCATCCAAATAACCCAAGAATGAAAAAAAATTCAAAAGGAAAAAAAGGTTTCTTTTCGACAGACGTAGAAGATCGGCAATACAACTGTTGGAATTTTCTCGAAAAATCGAAAATTCCAATATTGATCGGTTAAAAAATAATGGAAAACAAGTTTCTTCTCAATTATTTCTCGACAGGGTATGTAGTTTTTGTTTTTTCTACAACAATAGTCTACAAATAAAAAATTCCAGTTTAAGAACAAAATTTTTCTTTGGAAGAACATCTACAAACTTTTTTCAAATTTTTTGTCTCATGAGATGCATAGTTCTGGTGGTAATCCAAAAGAAGAAGCATTTCAAATAGGAGTCAAGTTTCTATAGGAAAACTTAACGAGATACAAAGAAAAGTTTGAAAAGAAAAACTGTTGTTTTTTATGGGATGCGTGGTTTTTGTTATAATTGTAACTATATCAATATTAGAAATAGACTAACTAAATTTTTTTCAAAGAAACAACGTACGAGGTATATAAATTACTACCATATATATTTGGTGCATTAGAGTTAGAGGCAATATAGAAAAGTTCGCGTTTCGGACGGATTTTGATTGAGTGCGCAGCACGAGACACACGATGAGAATGTATTTGTCACAATCATCAAATACAGCAGCTGACATTCTACTTTTAAGTTTCAAAAGCTCTATACATAATTGACGGAAATTACAAGGACAAAGCGCCTAGCGCTAGGTAAATTCAAAACCAAGCGCGGAGCGCGAGGTACATTTATTTCCGAGCGCGAAGCGCGAGATTCAAAAGACGCGCGCCCCAATCTTTAAATTTTTGTGCAACGATGCATTTGGTATACTTATATCGATCTTCTACATCTCAAAGTTCTGATTCATCAAAAAATGGAACGGAAGATGAATTTCCGAGAGAAAAACCTACTGTCTATTCCAAATTTCATGTGTAATTCGTCAAAACACCATTAGATTCTGCAATAGTCGCATTAACGTTATTTCTAGTAATTATTACACAGCACTCTTTCGAGTTGAAATGAAAATCAGACGAATAATCCAAATTTTTCAACTTTTGTTTCGAACCTAGTTCAATAATCTTCTCTTATGTGTAACAATACGAAGAGCTGCTGTAATACGATGATAGCATTCTTTACTTTCTCATTGCTATCCAGTCAGAAAAATTTTCAGATGTTTTACATGTTTCTGAGATGAGGAGATTCTAGCATTTCCATCTGAATAATTCTTTTAAGTCTTTGTCGCTTTTTTATTCGAAATCAGTTTAATCAAATGACACACTTAGTTTTTCTTTTGGGTGTGTATGATATTTAATATGATATCTCAAATTTTCGTACTGCTTCTGCGTACAAGGAAAATGTGGTTTCCTATTAGAAATTCTGGACGACACTTCTTGCAGTTAATCTTGTTTTATTTCTCTCTTTCGCGTTTGATTTGCTTTATACAAACTTGCTGTGTTGTAATGTTTCGAGTGGGCACTAACTAACTCAATGCTATTCTAGTCGATTTTTACTCTAGCAAGAGTACATTTTTATAGATTTCATGCAGAAAAAAGATTTTCAACAATAGATCGCTATTTCTCTACGTTATTTTTTAGGACAAATTTAGTTTGAATTATTACAAATAATATTCTTCTTCCACTTAGGTGATGAAAACAAATTTAAACACAAAATAAACATCAAAGAAAAGTTGAAATTTAACGACTTCATCAAGTGGAACGATTTTCAGCTTTAGATTGCTATTCATATTCAACATTTTTTCCGAGATAAAAGAGATTTCTAATCGTTAAAAGAGATGTTTCTTCAATTTTAGTGCCAAAAACTAATTTTTTCTCACTCTTTATCCCAGAAACCATTTTTAACTATAAATTGTTGTTTATATTCTGCACCTTTGTCACAGAAAAATAGATTTACATTTTCAAATATTATGTTTCTTTAATTTCAGATATGAAGGCCAATTCTTATCTACTCTGAATCTGACAAACTTCTATATCCACAATGAACATGTTGCTAACATCGTCACTAAACCAACAACGAGTGAGGCACATATTTTTTTGACATTCTAATCGATTTTTTTTCAATTTGACCCACTTTTCAGAATTTCTCAAATTTATATTCACGAATTGATTTATGAATTTATTTATATATTTCCATTTCAAATAAAGACGTGTATATTGGAAGTTACTATCCGTCCCCTGATAATCATGCGAGAAATTCGCGATGACACCGCGAACCAGCGGAGCATACATATATACTGTGCCGATCAATACAGACAGCATGGAAAGGTCAGCAGCACTTAGACACTACGTACATAGTACGTGAATCGCGTGTTACGGTCGTATGTCCTTGATGACGTAAAATCACTTGTCTACTTCCGTTCCCGAAACCCACCAGATACTAATTAGCATTTTCCATTAGAATTCATTAATTACCTTTAATGATAATAGAGTAACCCACTTCCAAGTTCTTATATCTCTAACCTACCTCCTCTTCCACCTACCGGGTGACGTCACAAGTACTTCATCAAAATTTTCTCTTCTAGGAAATGAATTTTTACCGACAGATTTAGGCTTTCGAGCAAAAACTCATATATTTTGAAGAACTGTTAACTCTGAAACCCGTTAATATGAAATTTGAACCGAGAAAGATGATGCTTCAACTATGTAATTGTATCTTGAACAAACGAAAAAATTGAATTTTAACGAAATGGTTGCATTCAAAACCGAAAAGTTGGTTTATCAAGCAGAAGCAGTTGGTGAAGAGCAGATTTTGAAGAAGTACGTTTCCAACTGGAGTGATGATTCTTCGACCAAATAAATTTATCTTCAGAAAAGGACTTCAACTCTCAACTAAGTATTGATCTAGAAAGAAAAAAAAATTCTCAACCAAAAGTATAATTTACTCTGATTCAGAATCAGGAAGTTTGCGACTAAAACCCTTGGGTTGCCTTCAACACACTTTGCTACTGTTTACCCTGCTAGAAAGTTTGAATTCCGAAAGTGATCCGAACTCATCCGAAATCGATCCAATTCAAGGATTTTTTTCGAAACCTGTCCGAGCTAATCCAAAAACTGTACGGGAAAAAACAGGAATTTGTCTGGCTGAGTCCGATGTCTGTCCGGGCAATAAAGTTCGACAACGGAAAGAGTTCCCTGTCATCCAAAATGAGTCCGGAGTTAAGAACCTGAAATTATTTTTGTTAAAGTGAAGAAGGAAAGTGGTCTGATTAAATCCGAAATCCGTTCGGCCAGAAACATCGACTCCGGAAATATTACGGCTCTATCGAAAATGAGTCCGGAATTCAGATCCTGAAATTATTGTTGTTGATGTGGGAACGGAGAATGGTCCAATTAAATCCAAAATCTGCCCGGTCAAAAACACCCACTTCGGAAATGCTCCGGCTTTATCCAAAAATAGTTCGTAATTCAGAACCTGACATTATTTTTGTTAAACTAAAAATGGAAAGTGGTCCGATTGAATCCGAAATCTTTCCGGTCAAAAACATTGATTCCTGAAACATTCCGGCTCCATCCGAAATGAGTCCGGAATTCAAAACCTGAAATTATTTTTGTTAAAGTGAAAGAGAGAAGTGGTCTGATTAAATCCGAGATCTGTCCAGTCAAAAACATCGACTCCGGAAATATCCCGGCTTTATCTGAAATCAGTCCGAAATCCTTACCTGAGATTATTTCTATTAAAGTAGAAACGAGAAGTAGTCCGATTGAATCCAAAATCCGTCCGGTCAAAAACGTCGACTTCGGAAACATTCCGGCGAAATAAGTCCGGAATTCAAAACCTGAAATTATTTTTGTTAGAGTAAAAACGGAAAGTAGCCCGAGTGAATCCGAAATCCGTTCGGTCAACAACATCGACTCCGGAAACATTCCGGCTCCTTCCGAAATGAGTCCACAAATCAGAACCTGAAATTATTTTCGTTAATGTGAAAACGGAAAGTGGTCCGATTAAATCCGAAATCTGTCCTTTCAAAACCATCGACTCCAGAAATAGTATGGCTCTACCCTAAATTAGTCAGGAATTCAGGACCCGAAATTATTCATGTTAAAGTGAAAATAGAAAGTGTTTCGATTATATCCGAAATCTGTCCTGTCAAAAACATCAACCCCGGGAATATTCTGGCTTTATCCGAAATGAGTTCGGAATTCAGAACCTGAGATTATTTCTTTTAAAGTGAAAACGGGAAGTAGTCCGATTGAATCCGAAATTCGTCCGGTCAAAAACATCGACTCCGGAAACATTCCGGCTTCTTCCGAAACGAGCCAGGAATTCAGAACCTGAAATTATTTTCGTTAATGTGAAAACGGAAAGTGATCCGATCAAATCCGAAATCTTTCCATTCAAAAACATCGACTCCAGAAATAGTATGGCTCTACCCGAAATCAATTTGCAGCTTTGCCTTGTGATTCGGTGAATTTCAAACGAAAACGGAAAGTCGTCTCATTGAATCCGAGATCCGTCCGGTGAAAACATTTACTCCGGAAATAGTCTGCATTATCCGGAATGAATTTTCAGCTTCGAGTTGTAATTCCGTAAAGTTAAAGTGAAAACGAAAAGTCGTCTCATTGAATCCGAGATTCTTCCGGTGAAAACATTCACTCCGGAAATAGTCTGCATTCATCCGGAATGAATTTGTAGCTTTGAGTTGTAATTCCGTAAAGTTAAAGTGAAAACGGGAAGTCGTCTGATCAATTCCGAAATTCGTCCGGTTAAAACATTTACTCCGTAAATAGTCCGCATTCATCCGAAATGAATTCCCAGCTTTTAGTTGTAATTCGGTAAAGTTTAGAGTAAAAACGGAAAGTTGTCCGATTGAATCCGAAATCTGTTCAGTCAAAAACATTTACTCCGGAAATAGTCCGCATCTTTTCGAAATAAAACCGCAGCTTCGAGTTGTAATTCGGTAAAGTTAAAGTGGAAACGGAAAGTCGTCTGATTTTCGGATTGATCACATTCTTCAAACGGATTTTTTGCGGATTTATTGAATCCGTCACACAGGACTTCTTTCGAATTCTACCGGATGAAAACCAGATTCAATTTCGTGCTCCTGCCTTTCGGACAAATTGCGGAAACTTTCGGATAGAATCCGGAGGACGAAAAACGAATCATTTTTCGGAAAAATTTCGGAAGCCGAAATCTGCCCGAAACTTGTCTGAAGTTTCCAGCACGGTAATGACAACTTCCTTACAAGAAGATCTTTGCACTGCACACAGAAAAAACTTGGGAGTAAATTCGGTTGCAGGTAGAATCTGAACGGTATTCACTACGATAATCCAAGAGCCAACTATGTGGGTACTTTCGACAGGTGCTATTGCGGATTTACGCCATTGTCATTGAAGTATAGATGGTGGGTTAATTGTATTATGCAAAACGAGGGCCCTCCATTGAGTAGGAGTATGCAAGCAGCTATATCCTGGATATCAAAAGACGTCACAAATGCGAGCCAATTTTAAACACTGGTCTATATTATACACTGGATAGAATATAATGTCACAAACGCGTGCCGAGTTGAAGCCGTAAATACGAGTATGTTCTTGTCTCGAGTCAGCTAACTGACGGGACATTGTGCATTGGCGCGTTAGAAGATAGTCGTATCGATATCTTTTATTCCGTACAAGTTTTAGCCTATAAATACATGGCTATTGTCTATACAGTGTATTACAGAAGACTCCCGTTCACTATTACCGCTACGTGACGTAAACATTCCTTTCGCTGAACTGGGGAAAAATTCACGAAGTCTTCTGTATAATGATCGGTGAGTTAAAGCCGTAAAGATGAGTACGTTCAGGAGTCACATGATGCTGTTTACATGCTGATTCAGGAGAGCATGGATGATTAGGCATCGAAAAGTGTTTACCTATAAATATATGTCTATCTTCTATGCAGGATGTAATACAGATCAGTAGTCATAACATATACCACGTGGAAAGATAGTCTACTCTGCATTCATGCATGCATGCAGGCTACCTGAATGTATAGAATTGAGGCCTAATATCTCAAGGTGCAAATAACGCAAATAGCAATGTTTACCGACTATGGTGCGTGATCGACAAAGTTGTCAGAATAAAACTTTTTACCCCAAGTGGTCGGTGAATCAAACCCTGCCTAACTTGGTAACATGTACACTACCAAGGGTAAATTCTGTTGCGGGTAAACGATACCCTGAAACGAGTGCTTTATTGACACTTTGTTCTTACTGTGCACAAATAACCTGATATTGTTTCTACCAGAAAATCATCGTGACCAATTTCAAACTTCATTGCAAAACTTTGTACATCTTGACTTCATCAGGCACTTGACTTGATCCGTGCCTGATAATAAAACAGCGGAATTAAAGACCCAAATTAAATTTTTGACGAGAAAAAAATAATGACTGATGAATAAACTACTACACAAATGAAGCTATCGCGTTTTTTATTAAGATTCCTAGAACTGTTTATATACAACCTTCAGAGCTAACAAAAAACTGATGAAGAGCAAACCGGGAGGACATTATTGTCAACAACGTCGACATGCCACGAACCTAAAAATCTAAAATAAATATGGCTGCATCAAAATTTAAATGGCGCCGAGCTTGGTCTTCAAGAGTATCACATTTCCAGGAAGGATAGATCTCCATACACGAGTATTTCCAAAAAGTAGACGGTGTTCCATTTGCTGTGAGTAAAGAAATGGCCGGTAAGCAAATGTTTAATCGAGAATACACTATCAAAAAAGTTTTTTCCAAAATATTCTTGGTCCAGAGAATCAAACGCCGCTTTCAGGTCAACAAACATAGCTACCATTCCTCCCTTCTCCTTTCAAATCCTCCTATTCATTATATAATTTACAACGTATACATTGTTCATCAACCCCATTCTTTTTCTTAACTCCATCTGATTTGGTAAAACTCCTTCCTCAACTTCTTTCCTTAATCTCTCCGATAATATTGTTGCATATAACTTGTACGAGGTTAGTATTGGCGTCACTCCCCTACGATCCTTAACCTCCTCTCCTCAGCCTTCTTTCAATATCCGTACCAACATCCTTTCTTTCCATAACCCTGACTAACTCTCTCTCCTCTAAACCCTATTGCACATTATCCTCCCCAGAATCATTACCACGTTCTCTTCCCAGCTTCCTTCATCTGTCATTCCTCTCATACACCTTCCCATAGATGTTCCCATGTTTCTTCTTCCCATTCACATATTCTGAACTTTCTTCCTTCCTTTCCTTTCCAATACATCGCTTCCCTGACCTCGTTCCTCAACCTTAATCTTGTTATTCTTGTCCATCTCTTTTCTCCCTACCCCTTTTCCATTACCCCTTCATCCTTTCTTATCTTCTATCATTTGATTTTCCTTATATTTTTCTCCTGATTCTTCAAAGTTTACTCCAAATTTCTCTCCTGTATGTGTATCTGTAAGGAACTTCCTCCTTTCTTCTTCCCATTTCGTTGACGCAATCGCTTTCTACTTCTTTCTTCCACTTCCTTCAGACATCCTTCCGCCACCTCCCCTCCCTTTTCCCCCTTAGCTTCTCTTCAAATTTCCATGCCCTCTTCCCTGCTTGGAAACTGAATCCCTCTTCGTTTCCATTCTCACCATATATCCAGGTGTCCTCCAATCCACTCTCAGATTCCATCTCGTATACCGTACTTGTAACCTTTCCGTCCGTTCCCTTCCCTCCCATCCCCATAATTCTGATCCATGTCCTGAAACTGTCCATACTAGTGTATCGAACAACCACATTCTTCTTTTCCAATCTTTCTTGAATTTATCTTTTTCCTATTCCCCATACCTGCATCATTGCTCCTGCCGCTTATTTAATTCTTTCTCTTATATGTGCCTTATGACATCCATTTGCTTGCAAGGTATATCCCATATATTTGAACTATTTAACTTCTCCTAACTTTACTCCCTTTCAACTCCTATTCCATCCTTTTTTTTCCTCCTCCTTTTCTGAACCGCATTATCTTCGTCTTTCCTACATTCAATTTCAATTACTTCTCATCTAAGTATTTCTTCAACCCTGTAATTAGACGCGCCATTCCCTCTTCATCTTCTGCCATTATTACTATATCATTTGCATATGCCAGTGTGCATATCTTTACTTTTTACATCTTAACACTTCTCACGTATATGTTACAACTTATATGTTGTTCATCAACCCCATTCTTTCTCTGAACCAAGTCTGATTTGGTGACACTATCTCTTTTTCCTCCACTTTTTTCTCTAATCTCTCCTATGATACCATTGCATATAACTTGTACAAGGTTTGCTTCAGCGTCACCCCCCTATAATCCTTAACCTCCTCTCCTTTGCCTTTTTTCAATATCAGTACCACTACCCCTTCTTTCCATTTATCTGTCCGAACCTCTCCTCTCCATACCTTGTTGAACATTATCCATGCCTATTCCTTTACTTCACCCTCCATCCCCCTCCCATATTCCATACTTCATTTGAAATTTGATCCCTACCTGGAGCTTCCCAACGTTTTTGTTCTTCGTAAAACATTGAATATTTCTTCTCTTGTTATGTCCTCTTCCTTGTTTCTTTCACTTCCTTCTCTTCCAATATCATGGTTTACCCTTTTCCTTCTTTTCTTCCTTTATTTACTACTTTCCGGACCTCTTCTCCAAACCTCCTATTATCCTCTTTTTTCTTATCACACATCTCAGTATATTTCTTTTTTTTCTCCTACATTAATTTCCAATACTTTTTCCTCGCATCCATCTTCTCAATTTCTTTCTCACTTCCTTTTTTTATATCTTTACATTCCTCTTACCATCCATTTCCGTTCCCTTCCGCACTAACTTATTTCTTGCATGTTCTCTCTAACACTCTTTCTATTTCTCTTATCATTATTTCCATATCTTCGTTTACACTTCCTTCTCTCATTTTTACATCACTCACCTTCTCTTTTAATTGCACTTTTCTTTCTATTGGCCAATGCCCTCGTCCTGTTCTTTTTACTTTCACTTCCTTTTTACTCATATCTTTAATTCTCTTATCACCCTCTAACGTCAGTATTGATGGAAAATGATCAGAATCCATATATTCTCCGACCTCTAGTTTCTTGACTTTCTCTGTTATCTCGTCGTCTTTTATCAGAAAGTCAATGACCGTTCTATTTTCACCTCCTAAAGGTGTATATTCACTTTCCTCATCACCCCCTTTTTTCCCGTTTGTGATGAACCATCCAATTTCCTCTAAACACTATAACAATTTCTCCCTTTTTCCACCCCGAATCTCGTCTTTGGATTTTCTTCTTCGCTCTCCTCCACATCCCCTTCCTCCTCTATCTCCTGTTCTTGCATTGAAATCTCATCCTATTCCAAGCCTGATACCCTCTTTATTTTCTTCCATCATTTCTTTTATCTCCTTAGGTTTGTCCTGCATATCCCCGTTCACATACACTCCCACTATCTCCCATCTCTCTCCTCCCATCTTTATCTCTTCTACTAATAATTCTTCAATTTCTTCCTTCATCACTCTCCCATCCTTTTGTGCTAGGATATTCTTTCCTCATTCCCATCACCTTATCCGATTCATGAATAAAATATATTTTGGCAGAAAATTCAACTATTTTTCCGATCGAATACTTTTCCCATTGAAATTCGTGTTTTCGTGTTGAAAATTCGACTATTCTCCCGAAGAAGTCGTCTTTCTGACACAAAAAATTTACAATTTAGTTTACATTTTTCTCCTTCTTGGCTGAAGAATCTTATAATTTGAAGTTGGAGAGACTTTTTTTGGGAAACAAATTTTAAACTTTCGTTCGAAATTCAAATATTTTGTCCGAAACTTAAATATTTCTTTAGAGAAATGAGCTATTTGGTTGAAAATTCAATTGGTTTATTGAAAATTCTACTATTTTGTTTTGAGATCAATTTTTCTGGTGGAGCATTTTTGTATTCACTTAAAAATCCTATTTTCTCGTTTGAAATTTCCTTTTGCGTGTTGAAAAGGATTCCAGATTTCCTTACTATTCTTTTGAAAACTTATCTATTATTATCGAAAATCTAGCAGTATGGTTCAAAATTGAATCTTCCTCGTGAAAATGCCAATTTTGGGGTTAAAAATTTATCTTTCGTGCAGAAAGTTCTTCGTTTGAGTTTCGGAATCCAACCATCTGATTGAACAATACTTCTTTTTGAATGCAACAATGAGGTTTTAATTTAATTTATTTTTAACTGAAAAATCTTCCTTGAAAGAAAATAATCTCGTTTTGTTTCAAAAATTCATCTCGTCCAGTAGAAATTTTGTCTTTTTGGATCGAAAGACAATTGTTTTCTAATAGTTAAATTTTCCGGTTAAGGATTGAACTTCATCTTTTTTGGTTGAAGTATGAACTATCGCGTTGGAACAGAAACTTTTCTGTCTCAATGTATTTTGGTTGATAACATTTTCTTCCGAAACTGCAAATTTTATTACCTTATTTTTGGCTAAAAACTCATCTTTGCCGGGTAAAAGTAAAATTATCTGGTTTCAAAATTGGTACATATAATTCAAAGTTAATTTCATCAAGATTCATCTCAGGATTGTAAATTAAAAGTATACTCATCCCTTCAGACAATGCCAGCATCGGGAGTATATGGCCCTGTGTAGAGCGCGATTAAAAATCCAACTCGAACCGGATTCAAAGCGACGACCAAGCACGTCTATGTCAACACTCAGGGCCGCATATATAGTCTCTAAACGGTGCACGCAGAGAGTCGCCAAGTGAACAACTTCAAACTACGAAGTATCGCCCTCTGCTCGAGAAATGGCCTTCAGTGTAGGCTGTCGAGACTCGCGTGGGAGAAGAGACAAAAGCTGTCAAGCGTAAAGCCGGGCTAGTCTAGCGCGGACTTGTCTTAAGAGATGAGTGTACTTTGTTGAAAATTTCTTCTTTTCCACTGAAAAACTTTGGTTTCCAACTGAGAATGTTATATTAATCAATTTTTGGTTGGAACTTGATTTTTCTAGTGCAAGAACCAACTATTTAGTTCAAAATTTGTCTTTAATAGTAAAAAATGAATCCTTTGGTTCAGGATTGTTTGTTTCTATAGGAAATTCAACTATTCATCAAAAAATTCATTTGCTTTAGTAAAAATGCGTTATTTAAAGTTAAGATTTCTATAATATTCTAAGATTCTCATTTGAGTTATTTTGATTAGTTGTGGCAGGGGACTCTGTTTACCGTCCCAATAAAAAAATCTGCTGCACCGACCGATTCAACTAATCAATCGAAGAATTATATTTGCCTATTTCTCTCTTTTTAGAACATTCTTTGATGAGGAGAAAAATTTTCTATTATATAAATCAACCGGTAGTGATTTATTTATTTACTTCTACAAAGTTGATTAAAAATTTATCAGTAAAAGAATTGATTTAGAAAATAAAAGTCAGAAAAAGAGAAGGTTCTTTCATCAGTATTTGTTAAAATTCCTTCCTAGAGCCTGGGCAAATAGCGTTACAGAACAAGTTCATCTCTCTCTATTTTTCCTAATCATTGCTTGCTCAGAAATGGGGAAAACTTTACAGAGCCCTACTTTATTCCGATCCTACTTTCTATGTGGGTTCTTGTCATTTATAGAGAGTCACGTGAGATGAAAGTTATCAGTTTCATCGATCTTAAGTGTTGTGTCAATACAATCCCACGTGATCTTAATTTCCCGAAATCGAGTTGTCTGCTTGGTTGATTCCTAATCATCTGAAATCATCCATTAATCTCGATGAGTCGCTTGAGAGTAAGACAGTCTTTCGAGATGAATGAACAAATGAGATTTCATGACGAGGGGGAAAATTAGAGGAAGGAGTAGAAATTGGATGTAAGGGTAGAATGAGCTATTTGAAAAAAAAATCTGGTCAAGGGTGCATAATTCCGAATTTTGGCACATCAATTAAGGAAAATGAGTTAGAACAGGAGATTTTCCACAAAAAGTGGGTCCAAACGAGGATTTGGTATTTTCATACAAAAATCATCATCAAGAATCCCAATTTTTCAACAATTTCAGGTTATTTTTGCGTTTGGAGAAGGAAATTCTCCGATAAAAACAGTTCACAACAAAGATTTCGCATTTCCAGACGAGAACCTTTATCGAGATTTCCCATTTTCAACAATTTCAGGTTACGTAGGCGTTTGGAGATGGAGATCTTCCGATCAAAATATATGACAACGAGGATTTGGTATTCCTAGAAAAGTACCATCATCAAGATTCCCAATTTCCAATAATTTAAGGTTATGTTGACATTTTGAAAAATGAGATTTTTCGATGAAGATGAATCATATCGAGAATTTTGTATTTTCAGACAAAAATCATCATCAAGATTCAAAATTTCCAACAATCAAAGTTATGTTGGCGTTTGGAGAAGGAAATTTCCCGATAAAAATAGTTCACAACAAAGATTTGGCATTTCCAGATGAAATCATTATCAAGATTCCTAATTTTACAAAAATTCAGGTTATGTTGGCGTTTGAAGAAGGGTATTTTCCGATGAAAATAGTTCACAACAAAGACTTGGCATTTCCAGATACGAACCATTATCAAGATTTCCAATTTTCAACAATTTTAGGTTATGTTGGCGTTTTGTAGAAGGGGATTTCCCAGTTAAATTATCAACAAGCATGTTCTCCATTCCGAATTATTCTTTATATCAAATGAAGTACATCTTTTCCGATCAAAAATTTCAACCTTTGGTTGAAAATATGTCTTTCTTAAAAAATCTATCTTCTTGAGTTGGAAATGAATCGCGTGATTGAAAATCAATCTTTTTTCTATTGAAGGTTTAATTATTTCCTTGAAAATACATGGTTTTGGTCGGAATTTCACTATTCTGTTTGGAATTCATTTTTTTTTCAGAAATCAATCCTCTCGGTTGAAAATTTATATTTTCGTTTTCATGATTAGACTATTTTGATTCAAATTTTTATTTATGGACGGAATCTAACTTAGTTGCTCGAAATTCATACATTTGGTTTGAGATTTGTCTTTTTGTTTCTAGAGTCATCTTTTTGGATCAAAAATTCGACAGTTTTGTTGGAAATTCGACTTTCCTGAAAGATAAGTAATAATCTTGGTTAAATATTAATTTTCAATCTAAAATTAATGTATTTTATCTGCTAGTAGAGGGAAACTCGATGATTATGATCCTGTTTTCAGGAGGAAAAACGGCTGCTTAAGCTCCTGTTTTTTTATTATGCTCCTGATTTTCTCCTTCTTCCACAGCGAGAGGAAGAGAGAGAGAGAGAGACAGAGAAGCATATGTGTCGCCATCTATTTTATTTTCACGCGCGGCGCCGCCGCCATGTTATAGAAGGAGAGAGAATGTCTCACTCTCTTTGTACAACATGGCGTCACTTATTTCTCACATCATCTCGGCGAGTTTTGCTCGTTTCCCTCTACTAGCAGATGAAATATTACATGCACCCCGGGGAAACCAGGCGATTGCACCTCGTATGAGTAGAGCACCTCGGCTCCGCCTCGGTGCTTAACTTATACTCGACGCATAATCGCCTGGTTTCCCGCTCAGAGCATAATATACTTTTACTTGAAATTGCGACCACTTCCTCAGAAATTCGTCTCTTCCACATATCAAATAAAATCAATGTCTTCAACTCAAAGTTCAAAACGCAACTTTTTGGCAAAAGTATACCTTTTCTGGTTAAAAATTTCAAATTTTGTAAAAAATATGCCGTGTTTTTGGACGATATCTTACTATTTTGTTTGAAGTTTTTTTTTTGTCCACGATTTAATCTTCTTGGTTCATCTTTCTTTCTTTTTTTATTGAACTATTTATTTGTAAATTTATGTTCCTGATCAGAATCCTAAATATTTTGTGCAGAATTCATATATTTTGTTCTAAAGTTGTCTTTTTGTTTCTAAAGTCATTTTTTGGTCCCGATTTGGACAGTTTGGTTGAATATTCGACTTTATTAAAAGATTAGTATTAAACTTTGTTGAAAATTGAACTTTTCCAATAAAAAAGTAATGTATTTTACTTAAAAATTCGAATTGTTTTCCTAAAATTTATCTTCTCTGATCGGATTCTATTATTTACAATGAGGATATTATTTGGTGAATTTAACAAAAAACACGTTTTCAGGTCAGGATCAATATTTATGTCAAATCATATCAATGTTTCCAATTAAAAATTAGGAAACACTGAGTATTTTGGAAGTATATATTTACCGGTTAAGAATTCCACTTTCTTTTAAAAAAATGTCTTTTTGTTGAAAAATCGAATTTTTTTTTGGTTAAAAATTAATCTTTCGATGGAATTTAATGTTTTTTGATTGAGAATTGAACTATTGTGTTGGTAATTCAAGTTCTTGGGGATTCTTAATATTTTGTTCGGAATTGATACATTTCGTTTGAGATTTCTCTTTTTGTTCGAGAAGTCAACTTTCTGGTCCCAAAATAAAACTGTTTTGTTGAAACTCTAATTTTTCAAGAGAGAAGTATTTATCTGGATTGAAAATGAGGCTTTTTCAAACAAAAAATAATCTTGTCTGCTTGATCATTCAATAACTTTTTTGGAAATCCGTCTTTCTGATCAAATTTTATTATTCAACACCCAAAATTAGAATCTTTTGTTCTCAAATGATCAACAATCACGTTTTTCATTAATAATCAATCTTTATGTCGAATCAAACCATGGTTTCCAACTTTTATCTTTTCCTGTTAAAAATCCCAATCTTTAGTAGAAAATATGCGTTTATTTTTTCAGAAACTATCTTCTTTGGGTGAAAATCAATCGCTTAGAAAAATTCAATCTTTTCCAAATGAAGATTAAACTATTCGTTGAAATTACGTGGTTTTGGACGAAATCTTACTATTTTTCCCAAAATTTAACAGTTTTATTTACAAGTGCGTCTTTCTTGAGAGAAAGTTTCCATCTTGGTTGGAAATTAAACTTTTCCAATAAAAAATTATCTGTTCTACTCAAAATTTCGACCTTAGTGTCGGTAATTTGTCTTTTCTGATCAAATTTCATTATTTTACATCCGACATAAGAATCTCGTTCGGTTTAAATATCAACGATCAAGTTTTCCATTTTCAATTCATCTTCATGTCAAATCAAATTAATGTTTTAAACTTGGAATTTCAAAACACAAATCTTTGTTCAGAGTTTATCTTTACCAGTTGAAAATACAATTTTTCTACTAAAAAAATGTCCTTTTGATTAGAAAATTTAAATTTTCTGGTTGTGAGGCTGCTGCTTCAAAATTCGTTCATTTCAAAACATATCTATCATTCTTGGTAAAAAATTAAGCTTTTTAAATCAAAAATTAGATTGTTCTTGTTGGAAATTTAACTACTTTCTTAAAAATTCTTCTTTCCCGCTCAAATATGATCACTTTACATTTTACATGAAAATTTATTTTACTTGAAACAAATATCTATTACTGTTAACTTCAGTACTGAATTTTCAGTCAAGAGTTGATCTTTTTCAGTCGAAAATTCGACTATTTGATAGGGAATTGATGAGTTTGGTTAAAAAAGAAATGAAAAAATAAAACTAAGGAAAATTTCCTCAGGGTCCTTGGGTGATATGAAGCGTGGCAATAATATTGTTCGCAGTATATAAATTTCCACGTGGTGGGTCAAGGTTGGGCAATGTGGGACACCCTAGACCCTAGGGCAATTCATCTTACTCCCGAGTGGCTCCCTTTCTCAGCCCAGTTTGATCCCTCATCTCTTCATCTTTCAAATACGCTACTATGTTTTCGCATTTTCACCCTAGGGAGGAAGAAGAAATCATTCAAGCTAGAAAAAAGGAAGAATTGTACCCCGCCGTTAGATCGAAACCTTTATTGCTTGTTTCCTAACAAAAGTTCGAGGAATCCTAATTCAGCCAAGTAGGTGGAATTGAGAAAAAAAATCAGGCGCTTTAGAATAATACTTGAATTTCTTCCCCTGCAGAAAAGACATAAGAAAACAACGATTTTCAGTGAACATAAAAATAAACACACAGAGATTAGAACTTTCAGGAAGATCCAGGAAAACAGAGATTAGAACTCCCAGGAAATCCCAGGAGAAGCAAATGAAAATAGTAATAATGATAATATGATGAGATAAAAATAATAATGTTACAGAATCTTATTCTATGATTCACATCTTAGAGCCAAATGGAAAAAGAAATTTTATCAAAGATGAATTTTCATCCAAAATTATGAATCATGAACCAAAAAAAAAAAATCTGCCCGCTTGGCGGGCACATTCTGATCGCGCGCTCCGCGCGCAGCTCGCTTCGCTCGCAAGTTTGAGCGCGCCTGGGGCGCGCGTCTTTCGGATCTCGCGCTTCGCGCTCGATGGTGATCTCACCTCGCGCTCCGCGCTCGGTTATGAATTT
>WSXT02177996.1:0-21609 GCA_011762715.2 Neuroterus valhalla | reverse complement strand
CACAATTATAGGCATGTCAGGTTTTTCTTATTATAATCCTCCTCTATTACACTGTACATAGTTTTTTATATTTATTTACAATGATTTTATGTCCATAATTTTTTAACTTTTGGACGGATTGTCCACTCTTTCTTTTGTAATAGAGGAGGATTATAATAAGAAAAACCTGACATGCCTATAATTGTGTAACAGCCGTTTCTTTTTATTTTTCGTGTGGACGATGTTTTAATCAGAATCTTTTCAAAAATTTTTTCATTTGTACCTTAAAAAAGACCCAAAGATGGGTGGAAACGTCGGTCTGTAGCAATTGTTTGATCAATGCAAATATATATATATATATTGAACGTATGACCAAAATAATTTTCATTTTCTCAATTACGAGAAACTTTCCTCAAAAATTAAACGTTGAAAGAAAGGAAAAATTTGAGACTTTGTCTTGAATTTTGGATTATTAATTTCAAATTTTGATGACTTTCTCAATGTTTTCATTATAAACCGTTCTACTACATATATTTCTTAAAGTTTTCCGAATAATAAACTGAAAAAAAATCAAGGATTCTTGATTACCCATCGAATGGCATCAGTTTTTGTGAGACGGGGTAACTCGACTCGCCCGATCGCGACACGTCCCAACGCGTTGCCCGTCCAAAACGACTATTGGATGAATCAAGTCGTACGCCACCATATTTACGCCACCGTATTTTTGTGTGTTCAAGTGAAACTCATAATGTTTGCATGTGTAAAATTCATCAGAACCCGAAATCAAAAATATTTGGGCTCAAAAAAGCTTTTGAAGCAAAAAAAATCAATTTCTCTCAATTGTACCAAGATATGTTACAAAAAATGACGTGCGATCACCCAACGGCTGATTGTTTTCAATTTAATTGGTAAAAAATAAACGATATTTATACATATATTTTTATATTGCAAATGATAACCACTTCATATTTAATCTCCTTTATTATTATTAAATATCATTTCTATGCGAATAATAAGCTTACTTTCCAAACAGAAAATTTTTTATTGAATTTAAAAAACCGAAAAACACATTTTTTCGTTCTTGATGAAGGAAAACCCATGAGTAATGAATTGACTAATATTTTTACTTTTCCATTCATAGACTATTCATTGCATAGAAATTTGCATGGTAAAAGCGATGGTAATTTTATTTTATACGTCTTTAGATGTGAGCTACGAACGGAAAATGGAAATGCCGATAATTTTGTAAAAAATTTGATGCAAGATCTGACAGTTTTGCTTAAGCATGATTTTCTTGCAAAAGCTCGAGCCAAATATTTCAGAGAACCAAAAATTATCGTACAAAATTCAATTCAATCATATTATTTTACGAGTCCGCAAGCGACTCTCCATCTTCACGTTACATACTACCGTAAAAACGGCAAAGTCAAGCACAAAAATTTTGTAATCATTTCGGAACATAACAAACATGATGCTACAATGTTTCATTTATTCAATACCAAATTAATTGCTTCCATGGCCAAGATAATGTGAAAATAATAATTTCTTTCTTCGATGGATGTGGCAGACAATATAAAAACAAATTCAATTTTCTTAATTTACTAAAACATAACGATTATTTTATAATGTCATTCTTACGTGCCTGACAATGCTGAAAAAATAGTATGCAAAATCTTCCCAGAAGGTAGTACTGAAATTACTTGTACAGTTACACTTTGAAACGCCTAAGTGTAGGTTGACTTCCTTCTTATTACGCAAAAGTTGTACATATAGGTACTTGTGTAATGTTAATTATTGTATGTGGTCAATAGGTGCATTTGAATCCATATTAAGTAGTTTTTCTTCAAATTAGTATGTAAACCAATAATCCATGACTGTCAATTATTTTCGGTTACTTCCCTTACATCAACGTCCAATGTTATTTTGAACAAAGCAAATACCTCATTGTAGCAGAATTACTGTTGTTAACGTACACATCACGTCTCACAAAAACTGATGCCATTCAGTGGGTAATCAAGAATCCCGGATTTTTTTTCAGTTTATTATTCGGAAAACATTAAGAAATATATGTAGTAGAACGATTTTGAATGAAAACATTGAGAAAGTCATCAAAATTTGAAATTGTCTATAATGAACAAGTTTTTTTTTGTAAAAAAATAATTTTTTCTGATTGCAATATTTTTAAAATAAAAATTCAATGAGTTTTAACCAATTTCAATTCAGGATATAATTTCATCAGGAGGCTTCATTTCCATGATATAAATTTTCGAAATAAATTTGTCGAAAATACTCTTTTGTTAATAACTTTTGTAATTCTTGATGTTTTTCAAAAATACATTCAGAACATCTTATTATTGATACGTTCTCCCCAAAACAATAATTGTTTGATGTATTTCATGAAGTTTGGGAATGAGTGATCCGTTTCACGAATTCTCACCCACCGCTCATACCATGGAGTGCGAAGGAGATCCTCTTATGTTTATTCTTATGGCGTCTTCACTCGCACTCACGCTTCCCTATGACCAGTATGAGAAGGTCCTTTTACTGTATACTTATGATTTTGAAATGTTTCGAATTGAATAGTTCCAGATAATTTTTGAAAATTTCATACTACAATTTTTTCCAGTTCTTGAAGCACATTCTAAATTTTCAATTTTAATGTAATGTTATTTATTCTCTTCCCTTACATGAGGTTATACAATCTTGAACGTTCTGGAATAAAGTTTTTTTCCAAATCTTATAATTCAGAGGCTATTTCAGAAATGTTCATGTTTGACAGATACCGAATAAAACGTATTCAACTTCAAATTGAAAGACTTCGAATTCGTTATTAATGTCTATGTTTAAACTTTGAGCTGAAAATTGTGACACATTTGAAAACCTTCCTCCTCGGGATTTCAAATCTCAAATTATTCAATTGAACGATTTTAATTCGAGAATACATTTTCCCAATTTCAACCCACAATTATTAAATATTCAAAGATAAAAATTTCAAATTATTCCATACCCCATAATTATACGATTAATTAAAAATGTTCTGATTTGTACAATTTTTTAGTATGATTTGTCCAGTTTTAATTTGTGGACATATTCGCAAATTTTGAATGTTTTGAGTTGAGAAATGTTTCTTTTCGAACACTTGATAAATTCAAAATCCATTTGAACCTACTCCATTTGCAAAAGTATCATTTTCCAGGTTTGAGATCTGCAATTATTTAAGTCTGAACGCTTTGATCAGAAATTACATAACTTCAATTCCTATCATTTTAAAATTATACTCTCTTCAATATTGTTCAATTTTAAAATCAGAGATTGATATACTTCCAAATAATTAATTTTTCAACTCTTCCGTTTTTACATATTTCATTCAAAACCCTCCCAAATCAAAATTATTCAACCTAAAAAAATTGTTGTAT
This sequence comes from Neuroterus valhalla, assembly GCA_011762715.2. Classification (NCBI taxonomy): domain Eukaryota; kingdom Metazoa; phylum Arthropoda; class Insecta; order Hymenoptera; family Cynipidae; genus Neuroterus; species Neuroterus valhalla. The sequence continues at coordinate 18,214 of WSXT02177996.1, read as the reverse complement.
GGAATTTTCGAATATTTCATCTGAAACTATTGAATTCGAAACATTGCAAAATCATAAGCATACTGCTATTGTTTTTATGCAGAAAGCCAACTCCAGATTTGTGTGAGATGTTTGTATGAGATTTGTTCCTGAGATTTCTGTCTACCGTTCGAATCCAGCCAGGGCGTTCTTTTCGGGCTTTGCTGATGAGTGATATCCGCCCGTCAGCTTATTTTGTTTTATGGCGCAATTCAAGCGTTTAAGAGTGGAATTACGAAATTTTGGTCAAATTCCCATTTTTCTGCTTTTATACACTTCCCATGTGAATTGGATTTTAGTACAAATGTGATTTGAAAGAAATCATGCAAAATTGCGTGATGATATCGTTTACAGTATGGTTGAAATTTACCACGTTAAACACTTGTATTTTTATGTCCACTGATTCAAGTGGTAATATTACACTCTTATGATAAAATTCCTACAAACATTGTAATATGGCACTACAATAACTGCAATTTCACATTGAACTCGTCAAATTAACACATTAATTACGGTGAAACATTTGCAAGGCGACTCGGAATTTTCAACTACTTTTTTTACAGTGTATCTTTCGCTTTTTTGCTTTCTAGAGCTTTTTTCGTCATTTTCAGCCATACTTGAAGCAAATCAGAAGAATCGGGGCTCGATTCAAAATAAGCTGGAAATAAAATCAGAAATATAAAATCTTTTACTAATTCCATTAAAATTTGATTGAATTCAGAAGAATAACAATGAATTCTTAAGAATCCAGGGTGAATCCGGAAGAATTTCAGAAATTCAGGTCAAATAATGGAAATTTAGGCAGGATTCCAAATGAATTGAACTGACAAGAATTAACAAAAATTGGATGAAATTCGTAAAGATTCAAGATGAATGTAGAAGAATGCACAATCGAATTGAGAAAACTCAAGTTGAGTTCAGAAGTATTCAAGTGAATTCAGAAGAATTCGAGTGAAATAAAAAGAATTGGGAACAAATTGGAAAATATAAAAAGTGCTTCTAATTCCAGTAAAATTTGGTTGAGTTTAGAAGAATAAGAGTGAATTCTAGAGTCCAGAACGAATCTTAAAAAATTTCAAGAATTCCGGTTGAATCACGAAGATTTAGGCTGGATTCCAAATGAATTGAACTAACAAGAATTAACTGAAATTCGTACAAATTCAACATGAATTTAGAAGAATTCACGATCGAATTAAGATGAGATTCAAGATGAATTCAGAAGAATTCAATTGAATTGAAAAGAATTCAAGTGAATTAAAATGATTCGGGTGGAGACCTGATTCTCCCAGAGGTTCGGCTCCTGTGTTTCAATTTATTGAGAAATGTGAACGAATCGATTTTTTTAGTAAAAGTGACTCAGATGACTTCCTATCGAAAAAATGACTAAAATGGAATAAAGAGTACTAAACTAAGCCAAAGCGTGATCGTTTTGGAAAAATCACTGCTCATATTATATTGTTCCAATTTTGACTGAAAATAGCAAAGAAAGCTCTAGAGGATAAAGAAAGCCTGGAGGGCATTGAAACTTTAGAAGAAGAAGAAGAAGAAGAAGCAGAAAGCTCTAGAGGACAAAGAAAGTTCTAAAAGGCATTGGAAACTCTAGAGGACAAAAAAAATCTCAAGAGGGCATTGGAAACTCTAGAGAACAAAAAAAGCTCTAGAAGGCATTGGGAACTCTAGAGGACAAAGAAAACTCTAGGAGTCATTGGAAGCTATAGAAGACACAGAAAGCTCTAGGAGGCATTGGAAACTCTAGAGGATAAAAAAAGCTCTAAAAGGCATTGGGAACTCTAGAAGACAAAGAAAGCTCTAAAACGCATTGGAAACTCTACAAGACCAAGAAAGCTCTAGAAGGCATTGGAAACTCTAGATAACAAAAAAAACTCTAGAAGGTATTGGAAACTCTAGATGACAAAGAAAGCTCTGAAAGGCATTGGGAACTCTACAAGACAAAAAAATCTCTAGAAGGCATTGGAATCTCTAGAGGGCAAAGAAAGCTCTAAAAGGCATTGGAAACTCTACAGGACAAAGCAAGCTTTAGAAGGCATTGGAAACTCTAGAGGACATAGCAAGCTCTAGAAGGCATTGGAAACTCCACGAGACAAAGGAAGCTATGGAAGGCATTGGAAAATCTAGAAGGCAAAGAAAGCTCTGCAGGACAAAGAAAGCTCTGGAAGGCATTGAAACTCTAGGAGACAAAGAAAGCTCTAGAAGGCATTGGAAACTCTAGAGGACAAAGAAAGCCCTAGAAGGCGAAGAAGGAGAAAATAGTTTATTCGCCATATCTTGGAGAAAAAAGACGATTTTGGGATGATCCAAAACGGGATCAGTAAACGGGATCTTTGTTTTCAAGATATCTTAAAATCCTAGCGTAAAAGAAAAGTTTGGACCCTTTAACTAGTTGTCCAAAATAAATATTCTCGACTCCTTAATTTGCTCTCATGAAACTGCCAATACAGAACCAACACAGGCTAGAGAATGTGAAGGCTCCTGTAAGAGTAGCAAACTCTTAGAGGCACGGGAGCGGAGGAACCGCCAATTAGCTCGAAATAATGAGCGTGCTTTGGCGTCTTTTGTTTTTCCCACCGCCGACCGCCTAGCTAACAGATCGCCCGGAGCGAGAGAGAGCGGCATGGAGAAGACCCTTCTTGAATTTACCATTCTCTCAACCACGTCAAAGTAGATTGTTCCCTTGTTGATAATAAGTTACACGGACGCGCAGTTGTTACTTGTTATTAATAAGTTGAACGCCGGAAGGATACTGAGGAAGCTTCTTCAAGACGAGACAAAAGAACCAGAAGGATTCAAATTGAATCTCCTAATGAATGATCCCAATGGGAGACCCAAATAGAGGACCAAATTGAAGACTGATGAGTTTGCTCAATATTATTATCAGCTTCCATTTGAGGACAAAAACTGATTTGTATATTTTGCACGAAGAGGAGACATGGAGACTCATGAATGATTGATGATTGAAATTAAAAAGGAAGTTCAGGCCTCGTGGTTCTGAGCAAAAGCAAAGGTAACCTGGAAGTACCTGTGCGGCTATACAAACAGAAGGAACCTGTATAGGCTTCAGCGACCTGCAGAAGCCGGTGCTCAGGGGTCTGGGCAAAAAGTAAGCGGCGCGATCGAGTGAGAACGATTCAATCAGGAGCCACATAAATCTCCTCCTTGTGGACATCCTGAGCTTGGTCCCTCCTTTCTCCTCCTCCATACCATACCATACCATCCTTTCTTTCTTTCCAACGTTCTTGGGTCCAGAGAGGGTTTGGTCAGACCTCTGGCTCCTGGTTCCGCTTCTCTCTCTCGCTTGTTCTTGAAATCTGTCTTGCTTTTTCTTCTCCTTTCCGCTTCACTTGGTATCCAGACACAAGGCTTGGTATTAATTATGCGCCGTGCGCGCTCGTGGGCATTCCACGGCCGGTACCAGTATTTTCAGGCATTGTTAATCCGAGCTCTTCGTCTGCTACCGTTCCGTTTGTTCATCCTCGCGTTCCCATCCCCCCTCACTATCGCCTTCAAGGGATTCAATTATTTCCCTGATCACTACTTTTGTGGGAAAATTTCGCCAAGATAATCAGAGAAATCAGTTTTCAAATAATCATCATCATTAGGTAGGGACGGGAAGATTTAGGCCTTTTGAAATCCAGAGGAACAGCATAGGGCACTATAGCACAGTTTTCTTCAGTTCGGCTTGAATAAATAAGACTTCCAAGAGCGGAAAAAGTTCTAATTGTTTGTGTTGGTGTTGTGCAAGCGTGATTCCATGTCTGGTACTTCCATGAGCCCTCTGATTGAATTCAGTCTCTAATTGTAAGATAGTGGAAGGTGACTTCATAAAAAGACGATACTAGCGTTTTCTATGACGTAAGAGTGTCCATCTATGTTGAGCAATCTTTATCATCGTACCCAACTCTTTTTCTAAAACAACCATTAGCTGAAGAAAATTGATTCTTCCAATCACATGAATCCTAGATGGAGAAGCATTTCTCGAAAGTTCTCGCTAATCGGATACCAAACCCAATAAAAGAAGAAAAATCTCCTCTTAGAAAAGGAACCAACATGGTACAGTATTATACAGGTTTGTTTCGTTCGGCTTATTAGGTTCAGACATTCAAAACTAGAAAATCTCCCAATCGTTTGTGTTGATCCATTTTGTTGTTGAGCAATCTTTATCGTCATACCAAACCCTTCTTTGCCTATATCCATTAGCTGAAGCAAATTATATACCAGATTCTATCTATTCAGTACTGAAGACCAATTCTAGCCTGTTTTAATTACATGAATCCTAGATGAAGTACTTTTCTCGAAAGTTCTCGATGTTCGGATAACAAACCCACCCGGGGGAAGGAAAATCTCCTTTTAGTAAAGGGACCAACATGGGACAGTATAATACAGATTTTTTTCTTCGGGCTCAATTGGTTCAGACTTTTGAAACTAGAAAATCTCCCAATTGTTTGTGTTCATGTCCGAATCTATAATGTTGTTATTGTGTACTTGTGATTCCAAGTCTAGGACTTCCATGGGCCCTCTGATTGAGTTCAACTCTAATTGTAACAAAGTGGATGGTGTCTGAGAAAAAACACCTCATCAATCTCGGAAAATCTTCCCACAACTAAACAAACCCTTAAATCCTAGTTGAACAAGTTTGAGACTTCTTCTTCGTCAAGACTCCTCTTTTCTCTTGAGACTTTTGACTTGCAATACACGAGTTTCTTCATTTGCAGATACCTACATAAAAAGACGATACTAGCATTTTCTATGACGTAAGAATGTCCATCCATGTTGAGCAATCTTTATCGTCGTACCATACTCTTTTTTGCCTACAACCATTAGCTAAAGCAAATTGAATCACAGATTCTATCTATTCAGTACTGAAGACCAATTCTAGCCCCTTTAATCACATGAATCCTAGATGGAGAAGCATTTCTCATAAGTTCTCGATGTTCGAATACCAAACCCAGTGGAGGAAGGATAATCTCCTCTTAGCAAAAGGACCAGCATGGTACACTATCATACAGTTCTGTTTCCTTCGGGTCATTTGGTTTAGACTTTCAAAACTGGAAAACCTCCTAACCGCTGGTGCTGATGCGTAAATCCATATTGTTGTTGTTGTGCACTTGTGATCCCAAGTTTGGGACTTTCATGAACCCCCTGTTGTAAGATAGTAGAAGATGCCTGAGACAAAATACTTTTTCAATCCCAGTGAATCTTTCAACAACTTACAAAACCCTTAAATCCTAGTTAAACGAGTTATTTCCAACTTCTCTTGAGACTTTTGATCCGCAATACACGAGTTTCATTTGCAGGTACCTTCATAAAAAGACAATGCTAGCGTTTTCTATGACGTGAAACAGTCCATCCATGTTGAGCAATCTTGATCATCGTACCAAACTCTTTTTTGCCTGCAAGCATTAACTGCAGCAAACTGAATCTCAGATTCTATTTATTCGGAACTTGAGATCAAACCTATCATTCTTCCAATCACATGAATCTTAGATGGAGTAGCTTTTCTCAAAAGTTCTCGATGTTCGGATACGAAACCCCGTAAAAGAAGAAAAATCTTCTCTTACCAGAGGGACGAATATGGGACAGTAATATACACTTTTCTTTCCTTCGGCTCATTTGGTTCAGACTTTTAAAACTGTAGAATCTCCTGATCGTTTGTGCTGATGTGTAAATCCATTGTGTAGTTGTTGTTGCTGATGTACTTGTTGTGCACTTGTGATCCTATATCTGGGACTGATATTCTTTGAAGTTTCGTGATTAAATCCAATCTCTAATTCTGTCAAAGTTCTAAGGACCAAACCTCCTGATCTCTGGATTGCAATTTCTCTCAACACACTCTTTCAGAAGGTGCCTGAGATCTACGTCTTCCTAACCTTTAATAATCTCTCAACAACTCAAAAAATCCTTGCGTCCTAATCAAATGAGGTATTATTTATTTCTTCTAGCTTCTTCGATCCTAGATGCAGAAGTTCCTATATTTTAAGGTGCTCAACAACTATCAATAAGGCTATGCTTATCCTAATAGTATTCCACCTGTTATTGATCAGCTAATTTTTTTCTCTCCCTGCGCATGATCCTTGATCTAGTCTTGAACGATAAACCTTCGTCAAGGACAGTATTAACGTTCTTTATGACCTAACAGTATCCATTCATGCAATCCTCATCATGGCACCCAACTTTTTTTGCCTGCAACCATTAGCTCAAGCAAATTGAATCACAGATCCTATCTATTCAGAACTCAAGATCAATTCTAGGTCTCTTCCAATTACATGAATCCCAGATGGAGAAGCATTTCTCAAAAGTCCTCCATCGTTGGATAAAGTGTACCCAGTGGAAGAAGAAGAATCGCCTCTTGGTCGTCAGAGAGATCAAGTTCCTCTCGTGGCTCTGATGGCAGTTGGTCTGTTGGCTCTGCGTATAATGCACGATAAGTATCACGACACATGTCGGCATAAGTGCTGCAATCAATAACAGGAGGTTCGTCTTATAACGCGGCTGGACGTTAAGAGCTGCCGTAGGAGAGAAGTCCCACTTTCAATGGAGTTTGATATTCGAGTCTGTGTGAGAGTTCACGTGCCTGCGTTATAATATTCACACACCATTCTGCGTCTGCATAATATTCTTACGGCAGGGCGCTTGGTCGCTGCTTCCACTGGACAACGCCACGTGATGGTAAAGGCTGCGATAATTATTTAGATAACGGAGGATGTATGCTTTCTAACGCAGCGTGAGACTCTTATGCCATCACTTCTATGGCTCCCAACCCACTCTTGCTGTAAAACATACCTAGATAGACGAGATTGCATTGGATTCGAGAATGGCCTCATTATTGGATACTGTTCGTTGGTTGTTAATAGGGTACTTAGGTAGGAAATGGAAAAACAATTTCTGTGGTGTTGGAACAACTGTGACTGGTGATGGGTTGGACTTAGAAGGTTGTCTTTGACCAGCAGTAGTGATTTGTTTAATAATACCTCTGCAGAGTTTTTTGCATCAGCTGAGACCTATAGTTAAAGAGTGTAGTATTTTTTGACATACAGATGAGGAAATATCAGAAGCAGTAAAACGAGAAATCGATTCCCAGTATCAGGTATTGATTTTTTTGGTTAATTTAACGAAGCTATCTTTAAAATCGCGTGATTCAGCGTAACAATATTTGCAATTATCAGAAGCTATCGGATTACTCAGCAGTTAACAAAGAATTGTAGATACCGATATAGCGGACAGTTTCATTCCCCTAGAAATTAGTTTCCCGGAAGCTTACTAGATTTAAACGAGCAATATAGTATTTCATTCAGGAATTCAATATTTTTCAAGAGACTATTGTGCGTTTTTAGGAATTTCCAACAGAATAAAGATTTTTAACATCTACTTATTCCTCTCAGAGGCCATGGAGAGTTTTCATAATCTCTTAAATTTTTTTTGGTATTCCGAAATCCTTTGAAGATACGTTGAAACTTTCCAAACCTTACGGAATCCGCTGAAATTCATGATACACTCGGGATTTTCCACGAACTCTTGAGATCTTTCCAATTGGCATTTTATCATTAAAAACGGATACTTTGGTACCCCTTGAATTCTTCAAGAATCCTTGAAAATTCCATGAAATTTTTTTGAAAATGTGTCGCAGTCCGTCGAAACCTTTTAGAACAAGCAGAAATTATAAAAAGATGGAAAATACAAAAATTTTATCATTTTTCGAAATCTGTTAAAATCTTATTAAATCTCGTGATTTCCTTTTAAATATTTTGAAATCTTTCGAAATCTTTTCGACCGTCTTTAGGTCCTTTTGAACCATCAAGCTCTAATCCCTCACAGGGTAAGCGTAACTCGTAAAGAGTCACATTTGGTTGAATTGAATACACGTAAGGACACCCGTCTCCTGACAATAAGCCAACAGCACGCGATATACTTGGACGTTCACCCATCCAAGTACTAACTGCGTCCAACGTTGGTTGACTCCGGTGATCGGAGGGAAATTGGTTTTTCGATCGTGGCACAGCCGTCGAGTTCCTGAATCCCTGAAAATCATTTTCAAACCTAGGAATTCTTCAAAAAATGTTATTCTCTCTTAGGATTCCCCTGTAGGAATCGGAGCTTGAAGTTCGAAGGGGAAGCTGACAGGTCCAATCTTAAATTCTGCATAAGTCTCAACCAACGTTAGACTAAGCTGCTGGAGAGGAAGATCTCTGTGTTTTTCTACGAAAGATCCTTAGTCTGCATTTCGAGCGCTTAATTCTTGACCGAACTAAGGTTCGAACAGAAAGCTGACATACTTATTTTTAGAATCTAAAGTCTCAACCAACTTTGGAGAGAGAAACTGAAGCGCAGCAAATATCAATTTTCCTAAAAGAGATGATCATTCTACAGCCTAAAACTCAAATCCTTACGTCAATCCAGAGAATAATTCTCTTGTTCCAATCGAAACTTGAAATTTGAAAGTAAATCTGGCACAACCGATTCCAGAATCTGCAGAGGTCTCAACCAACGTTGGAGTGGGCAACATAAGCGCAGAAAATATCACTTTTCCTGAAAGAGATGATCATTCTACAGCTTAAAACTTGAATCCTAATGTCAATCCAGAGGAAAATTTTCCTCTTCAAATCGAAACACCCAATCTAAGAATCTGCAGAAGTCTCAACCAACCTTGAAGTGGGCGACTCAACAGCAGCACCTCTGGTTTTTCCTGCAGAGAATCTCAAATCTACAACTTTCTACAACAATCTACAACAGATCGACAACTTGGATCTTGGATCTCCATCCAATCTCAGATGAGAATTCTCCTGTTCCGAATGAAGCTTGAGGTTCGAAGAGGAAGCTAACAGGCCCAATTTCAAATTTTGCAGAAGTCCTAACCCACGTTGGACTAGGCGACTCGGAAGGCGCATATCAGTTTCCTTCCTGCAGGAGATCCTCAATCTATAACTTGGATCTTGAATCCTTATCCGAACTGAATAGATAATTTTGCCGTTCAAATCGAAGCTTAAGGTTTAAATAGAAAGCTGGCATACTCAATCCTAGAATCTGCTGATGACTCAACCAACGTTGGAGTGGGCAACTGAAGCGCATCAAATATCGCTTTTTCTAAAAGAGATGATCATTTTACAGCTTAAAACTCGAATCCTAATGTCAATCCAAAGAAGAATTCTCTTCTTCAAATCGAAACTTGGAGTTTGGAGGGAAACTTGGCACACCCGATCGGAGAACCTGCAGAAGTCTCAACCAACGTTGGAGTGGGTGCAGAAGATCTCAAATCTACAACTTGGATCTTGAATCTCCATCCAAACCCAGAGGAGAATTCTCCTCTTCGAATCGAAACTTGAGGTTCGTAGGGAAAGCTGACAAATACAATCTTAGACTTTGCATAAGTTCCAACCAACGTTGGACTATGCGACTCGAAAGAAAAATATCGAGTTTTTTTCCTGCAGAGGATCCTCCATCAACTGCTTGAAACTTGAATCCTCATCTTAACCTAGGAGAAAATTCTCAAAAGTCGCAACCAACGTTGGAGGGCTTTTCGATAGGCACGCCTGCTTTTTCTACAAAAGGTCCTGAAATTGAATCTTGAATTCCCATTTAGGCCTAGATGGAATTTCTCTTGTCCAAATAAAACCTTGGAGTTCGAAGGTGAAGCTGCAGATCCAATCTTAAATCCTGCAGCAGTCTCAATCAAAGTTGGACTAAGCTATTGGAAAGGAGCATCTCTGCTTCTTAGTGCAAATGATCCTCAATCTACAGCTTGGATCGCGATTCCTTATTCGGGACAAGGAGAAGATTCTCATGTTTTAATCGAAACTTGAGGTTTGCAAGGAACTTTAGGTTTGAAGAGAAATCTGGCACACCTGATCTCACCCCCTGCAGAAGTCTCAACCAACGTTGGAGTGATCGATTCAAGAGCAGAAACTCTGCAGAGGATCCTGAATCTACGAATCGAATCCTGAATCTCGAACCCTCATTTGAACTCAGAGAGAAATCGTCCTGTTCGCATCGAAGCTTAGAATTCGAAGGGAAAGCTGGCACAACCAATTTTAGAATCTGCAGAAGTTTCAAGCAACGTTAGAGTAGGCAACTTAAGAGCATCATCCCTGATTTATTCTCCTAAAGATCTCCTATTTACAACTTTGATCTCCAACCACAACTCAAGAGGAATTTTCCCGTCTAAATCAAAGCTTATGGTCGATGAGAAGGCTGGCACACTCAATTTCAGAATCTGCAGAAGTCTCAACCAACGTTGGAGTGGGTGAATCGAGAGCAGCATATCTGCTTTTTTCTCTTGAAGATCTTCGATTTACAACTTTGATCTTCAACTTCAACTTCAACTTAAGGGGAATTTCCCGTCTAAATCAAAGCTTACGGTTCAAAGGGGAAGCTGGCACACCTAATCCTAGAATCTACAGAAGTCGCAACCAACGTTGGAGTAAGCGATTCAAGAGCAGAACCTCTTCAGAAATCCTGAATCTACATATTGAATCTTGTACCTCGAAACCTCATTTGAACTGAGAGGAAAATTGTTCTGTTCGCATCAAAGCTGGAGGTTCGAAAGGAAAGCTGGCATACCCGATTTCAGAATCTGCAGAAGTTTCAACCAACGTTGGAGTGGGCAAATCAAGAGCAACACATATGCTTTTCTTCTGCGAAATATCCTCAATCCACAACTTAAATATTGAATCCACAATCGATGTTCAATTAATGAGCACCAAGATCTCGGTGCAATACCCGACAAACCTGCTAACCTCATTATTATTTCCTGACAGAGTGGCTCTAGTGCTTTTTGTCCCGCGGTTCTGTGCGGTAAACGCCGTTAAATAAATGGCACTTTTAAACCAATATATTATGCGGCAGTGCCTGTTCGTCCGCTCGTTCGTGTCCGCCGAGAGTGATGAACTGCTCCGAGCATTACGGGTGGCTGATCCACCGAGTGCTGGATGCACTTCTGTCTTTGGACTCATTCAAACCGGGTGGTAGAAAGAGACAACGATATGAGGGGGGAGGAGGGCGAATCCCAATGTGAGTAGATGTTTTGACAGCGCCATTGCGCTAATCGGTCTTTCCACTTCGGCTTGACATACGTTCTTCTCTCCCTCTCTCTTTGACCCATTACGCCCTTCCTGGAAACATGGATCTAATTGTCGAGGATGAGATTCCAAAACTACATCTTGGCTTTATTTAAAGCCCTTCCTCAGAAAAATAGTTAGTCGACACATCCACTTTTTCTTGGTTAAAAAAAAGTTGGTTCGAGAGTCTGATTAGAATGATGGGACGGATCAGAATGGTGGGACGGATCATAATTATGAGATGGATCAGAATGATGAGACGGATCAGAATGGAGGAGTAGGTAGAAAACTTCAAGGGGGTAATGATGAAGAAAGTAAAGATAGGTAGGTAGAAAAGGCTATCGTAGGTGTGTTTAAGAGGAGAGGAGAAGAGGAAGTATAGAGAGTAAAGAAAAATGGGCTAGAAGAGAAGAATGGGCAATTGGTTCTAATAGGGGGGGGGGGGGCTTGAATGCCTTTACCGCAGAGTAAAGGAACGAGAAATGGGATGAAGGTCGCGAGATGTGTAGGAGATAGTACTATTAGATCCTCTCCATTCCAGATAAAAATGGAGAGGAGAAGAGGGAATGAGGATACAAAGTATTTCAAAAGGCTATTAAAAGGCGCTAAGGAAAGGGTGGAAAATGTACTCCATTCTGTAGTCAATTGAAACTGGGTCAGAAGAAAAAGCAACTAATCTTGCTGTTGGTGGATTTTAAAGCAGCATTTGACTCCATTAACAGGAAGATGCTATGAAAGCCCATAAAAGAGAGAAGAGCTGATGAAGGATTGATAGGATAAAGGTGAAATTCGTACAGATTTAGATGCGTCAGATGAGACAAACAAGTTATAGCTTCATCGATTCCTCTCAGTTTGCTAACACAACCAATTCTACCGTATAGATTGAAAATGAACGCTCAAACCACCTAATTGGGTAGCTTTCCATTAACCAACTAAATTGGATACCACAACCATTTATCAGGTCTACTTCCCAATTTTTTCTCTGAGTGGGGTGAATCCTATGCGGGAAAGAATATCGGATCGTGTTTGCAATCCATCTACTTCCAACAATGCCAATTTCCTCGTTCACTCCTTGTCCTAAACTATTATGAAAATCGATTCCTTGAGAATCCTAGTAGAATCTTTGCTTGAATCGATTGTCATAACTCCTGGCACTTGTACCTGGAAACCTGGCCACATTTCTCTCTTCGAACAAGGCTCAAGTCTCCATTCTGAAATGGTACCAATAGAGACCATTCATCCAGAGGGTGTATCTCGCATCTAGAATCTGACTTGATGGTGTGACGAGCAGTAATGAGGAGTTCTAACTTTTGCCAAAAGAGTTACTTTTGGTACTATAATATTTACCTTGTAATTCAGATAAATTTTCAACTGATCACACGTATAAATTATCAATGAATGATTTAGATGAATTGCTCAATTAAAGAAATGAATTTTTAACTTCTAACCAAGCAGTTAGGATTCGAACGCAACAAATATTTCAATACTTTATGTTTAAGTTGTATATACAGAAGAGATGAATTTTCAACTAAAGTGATGGGTTTTTTACCCGAAAAATGAAATTTCAGAAATTATATCAAGTTTCAACCGAAGATCATTGAAATTTTATATCGGCAACAGATGAACTCTTTCGAAAAAATGAATTTTTGGAAGACTTATTACATTTTCAAACAAACTACAATTCACAAACAGTTCAATTCAATCACAAACAAAGATTTCTATATGGAACAGTTTAATTTTTGAACCTTTAGTATAAATTCTTATCATAGCAATTGATTCTCAGTCTAATAGGATTTTATTCCATAATAAAAAAATTTAACGAAGATCAAATTGAAGGAGGAAGAAACCAATTTTTCTACCAGAAAAAATAGATAATCAGCCTACTTTTGTTTAACTTTCAACCAAAGACATACATTATGAATTAAAATGATGAATGGGCAATCATAGAAATGAATTCAAAACACAATAGATTAACTTCAACCCAGCAGTTGAAATTTGAATAAGATAACTTAGTCCTCTACTAAGACATATGGATTTTCCGAACAAATAGTTTCCCTTTCAAAAAAAAAAAGAAAAAAAAAACGAATTTTCTACAAAACAGTTGAATTTTCGTCAAGAAAAAAAAGGTTTCGTTCAATCCAAGAAGGATGAATTTTTAAATCATGAACTTGAATATTTAACGGAAAAAAGGTAAATATTCTTTTTTTTTTTACTTGGATATTCGGAATTGGAATTGAGATTCTTTCCCTCATTCGACTGAGAAATCCTTCTTGGTTGAAGAAAAATATTTTAAAAATACGTTTCATTGTTTCAAAAATTGATCTTTTTTGATAGGAATTTCATATTTTTTGGTTGGAAACGATTAAGCTGCAAATATAAATATTAAGTTTTTTTTGGTTGGATTCAACTTTGATTGAGTAATTAATATATAAACCTTTTTTTCACTTTCCATTTTTTAATAAGGAAATTTATTCAGCTACTAAGACAGTATCCACTAGCCGCAATAAGGTGACCCTGCCGCGGATAACTCACTCTGGGGCAGGAAGGTAACTATGCCGCGAACAGGTGACTCTGCCGCGGATAACTCATTCTGCCACGGTCAGGTAACTCTGCCGCGAATAGGTGACTCTGCCGCGGATAACTCATTCTGCCACGGTCAAGTAACTCTATCGCGAAAAGGTGACTCTGCCGCGGATAACTCGTTCTGACACGATAAGGTGACTCTGCCGCGAACAGGTGACTCTGCCGTGGTTAACTCATCCTGCTACGGTCAGGTAATTCTGCCACGGTCAGGTAAATCTGCCGCGGAAAGGTGACTCTGCCGCGGATTACTCATTCTGCCACGGTCAGGTAACTCTGCCGCGAACAGGTGACTCTGCTGCGGATAACTCATTCTGCTACGGTCAGGTAACTCTGCCACGGTCAGCTTACTTTGCTACGAACAGGTGAATCTGCCGCGTATAACTCATTCTGCTACGGTCAGGTACCTCTGCCACGGTCAGGTAACTCTGCTTCGAACAGGTGACTCTGCCGCTAATAAATCATTCTGCCACGGTCAGGTAACTCTGCTACGAACAGGTGACTCTGCCGCGTATAACTCATTCTGCTACGGTCAGGTAACTCTGCCGTGAAAAGGTGTTTCTGACGCGGATAACTTATTCTGCCACGGTCAGGTAACTGCCGCCGGCAGTAATTCGGGAAACGATGGGCTAGGAGCTTGTCTGAGTTAGAGCGAGACCTGGTGTTCCAGGAAGGAAAAGAAGAAGATCGGGAGACGCAGGGGAATAAAGAGGAGGACGACGAGAAGAATGAGAGGAGAACCGCAAGAATGTTGAGCCCGGAACAGCGACGAGACACGCGGGGACACGTGTAGACTGGAAGCTTGATATATACTATAGTTAACCTACGCACGCGAACGTATATACCACTCTGGTTCCCCCTGCTCTTTATCTCCCTCAAGTTCTCTTTCATTCTCGCGCCTCGCTCTCAAAAGTCCTTACTTCATTTTCCAGCTGTGCGACACTCGTCAAAGTGACACCGGTGGCCACCCTGGGCGAACAGCTTGGCATCCTCTTCCTCGTCGCAAAAAATATTTGTTTACACCAGGATTAGGGCAACATCCTCGTGACTTACTTAATCTCCAGCTTGTATTGAGACCCTCGAACTGGTGAAGAGATTTCATTTTGAAAATAAACGAAGATTAAAATTTTTATTTTATTTTGGGGCTGCTGGTGCATCTTGAAAAGTGATGAATTTTTCCAACGTCGATTTTCCCAGTTCAGGAAGACAGTTGGACTCCCAACGAAGGAGATCATTTTCAACCAAGGGGGATGACTTTCTTACAATAAAAGGCAAATTTCTAACAAACATATTAATTATCAACCAAACATATGAATTTTAAACGGATAATTTTTTTCTTACTGAGAACGCTGACATTTTCATCATAAAAATAATGAATTTTCAACCAAAAATATTACTGGAAACAGTTTAATTTATCGAACAAGATCAATGTGCAATTAAGAATGAAATAATAGAATTTCCATGTAATGGTAATATTCTTTGAACCCTATTAACAACAGACTATTGATAGAATTGAAAAAAAAACAAGGATATGATGTTTCACCAAAGAAGATGATTTTCTACCAAATGGTTTCATTTGCAACAAGCTTTAAACATCATGGAACCATAAAAATGTCCTTGACAACAAGTATAGCTACGTTTGATTGCTACGGGCAGTTGTCCATGTGTCCAAATGCAAACTGTGCACGTGCCTAACTGTGCACATCGATGGCCAGCCGCCAGACAACTTTGCACGTGTACAGCTTTCCATGTGACCAAGCGCAAACTGTGCACGTACCCAACTGTGTACGTCGATGGAAAGACGGACAACTTTGAACGTGCCACCTGTGCTTGTTTAAGTTCGTTCATGCGCCCAAGCGCAAACTGTGCACGTGCCAAACTGTGTACGTCGATGGCCAGGCAGAAACTTTGCACGTGTACAGTTGTCCATGTGGCCAAATGCAAACTGTGCACGTGGCCAACTGTTTACGTCGATGGAAAGATGAACAACTCCGAACGTGCCACCTGTGCACGTATACGTTCGTCTATGAAACAAGTGTAAACTGTGCACATTCCCAACTATGTAGGTCGATGGCTAGATAGACAACTTTGCACGTGTACAGGTGTCCATGTGTCCAAGTGCAAACTAGGCACGTGCCCAGCTGTGTATGTTGATGGCCAGCCAGACCACTTTGCACGTGTACAGTTTCCATGTGTTCAAGTGCGAACTGTGCACGAGCACAACTGTGTATGTCGATGGCCAGACAGACGGATAACTTTGCACGTGCCAACTGCACACGTGTACAGTTGCACAAGGGTCCAAGTGCAAAATGTGTTCGTCGACGAACAGACGAACAACCTTGTATGTGCCAACTGTGCACGTGTACACTTGTCTATGTGTACAAGTACAAACTGTACACGTGCCCAACTGTGTTCGTCGATGGCCTGACGGACGAATTTGCGCGGGCCACCTGTAAACGAGTACAGTTGGCACTTGAACACTTGAAAAACTGCAAACGTGCACAGTTGGCACTTGGAAACTTGGAAAACTGTACATGTACACAGTTGTCTGTTAGGCCACCTCAGTGCACAATTGGAGAAGTGAAAAGATGACAAGTGCAGAGTTGTCCAGTACCCAGATATATTATGTTCAGTTACTCAAAATGGTTATCCCTGATGGACAAAGACAACTGTATTTCTGATAATCAAAACTGCTATCTCTTAGGATCAAATCTACTGTCTCTTATAATCAAAACAATGATAACATTATCGTAAATATTTCCTGCGAAAGGAAGTGAAAAGTTAAGATAATATCATGGTTAAAGTAATTTATAAAATAGCTGCAAATGATGTCTCATTCATCATTCTTGGTTGGAAATCAACTTTTTCGTGGAATCATGTCGGAGTTCGTCGACGAGAGGATACTAAGCATGCAAAAAGTCTTTATACGTCGGCGACCTGGTTAATTCTGGAGCGGCTCATCGGCCTGGAAGAGGAACTGAGTCAGAAGAGGGAGAGCGAGAGAGATATGGTGAGAGTCGTGTATATTTATTGGTGACGTTATTTTGGTATTTCGTTACGGCGATGTCACACCCGGGGCCGCGGCCCATTCGATCCGCTGAGTAATCGCTGCCATTAAACACCCTGTCCTCGTGCCGAGCTTCACTAGGGCCATCTTTTTTGGGAGGCTGAGCAAGTGCGCACCGGGTATCTAGAGATTCTAGAGGTAGCGACTAGCGACGCGATGCGTTCGCCGAATCGCTTTTCGAGGGAAATCAACTCAGACTAGTACTCTCAGAGCTACTCTCTTTAGCAGTGATTGAACGGTCAGGATTCACTCTATGACCAGTACACCGACAATTCTACCAGTGATGAACTAGTCTCACTCGCGATCTCGAAAAGGACAAAAACGTAAGTGGAAACCCTTGAAAGCAGACTCTGTGGTCTTATTTGATCAATTAGCGATTCGCGGCCTCGACGGGATTCTTCAAGTATTTATGTTAGTGTCAGCTGAAGAAGCTATTAATTGGTTCAGGAATTCCAGAAAGTTCTGACTTAATGAATGAAATGAACAAATGAAGAAACGGAGAAATGCTTCGAATTGAAAAACACTACCTGGAAGACTTTGGAAACCTTAGGGGCCCATAATTGAGCCAAATGAGGTGCCCGTGGACAAATACACTTTCAACCGAAACTGTCATTCCTGTCGATATAAAAAGAAACATGTACAATTGTTGTGAACAAACTGATCAACGGAAGTTAGTTTTTTTGTTGCAGTAATATTTAACTCTTTTAGATGAGATGTTTTGGGTGAAAGTCCAAAGAAGATAAATAGTTTATAAGAAATGAATTATTTGTTTATTATTTGATTTTTTTGTTAAACAAATGCATGAATTTGTTATTTCTGATTAGATTAGTTTCATTCTTTCAAGAGAATAGACAATAAATATCTTGCTCATAGCACTTCCATGAAAATCTTTAGTATAAGACAATAATCGTTATTTGTATATTTAATTAGAATTCGTTTTCTACGTATTTTGAGAATTAATTTTTCCAACTGAATATGTGAATTTTCCATTTCTTGTGGAAAATTGATACTTTCATGGAAATTAATTTTTTCTAGGTATTAACTGGAATATTTTGTTGAAAATTCATGTACTCCGTTGGAAAATCGTCTTTCTGGCTTGAGAATCGTGTTTTGGTAGGAAATTTTAATGTTTAGTAGTAAATTAACTTTTCTGATAGAAAATCGTATTTTTAATTTTGAATTTACTGTTTTGCAGATAATTTGTATTTTTTTCCACAAATTCAACAATTTCATTGGAAATTGATGTTTTTGTTGATAGACAAATTATTTTATTGAAAATTCAACTATTTCGTTCTAGAGAAATCTGTTCAGGACAAAAATTCACCTGTTTCGTTGAAAAATTCCTTTTTTGAAATAAAAATTAATTTTTCGTCGAAAAGAGTTATTGGTTCTGAGTTTACAGGAAAGTTTCTGTTCATATCGTATTTTTCAAATTGAAAAAAAATATTCTAAATTAAAATTTCAAATGTTTTGCAGATCATTT
>WSXT02177985.1:0-21610 GCA_011762715.2 Neuroterus valhalla | reverse complement strand
TTCGAGATAATAATTTTTGTCGATTACTGCTCAAGGAATTATTTTAGAGAAATGGAAAAAAATCTACACGTGCCCGGGTTTGAATCGGGATCGCCACTATACATGAGTGGGGCTCTAACCAATTTAGCTACCTGGGCACACGGAGATTTTCTCTCATTTCTCGCATTACTACAGGAGAACGCGGTACTGCTTAACTATCCTGTGTGACGCTAGATGGAGTCTATTCTGAATTAATAACCGACTCTGATTACAAAGTAGAATGATTGAAAATAGATGTTATTTTGTCGACCAGGGTAATTAATTAATTAATTAATTCAAGAAGGTAATTTTTCTCGATTACTGGTCAAGGAATTATTTCAGAGAAATGAGAAAAAAGCTGCCGCGGTCCGAATTCAAACCGGGATCGCCACATTACATGAGCGGGGCTCTAACGAATTTAGCTACCGGGGCACACGGAGATTTCCTCTCATTTCTCGTATCACTACAGGGGAAGGCGGGTCTGCGTCACTATCCTGTGTGACTCTAAATTGAGTCTATTCTGAATTAAAACCGAATCCGATTACAATGTAGAATGATTGAATGTAGATTTTATTTCGTCGACCAGGGTAATAATTAATTAATTCGAGATGTTAATTTTTGTCGAGAAATGGTCAAGGAATTATTTTAGAGAAATGAGAAAAAATCTGCCGCGGGCCAGATTTGAATCGGGATCGCCACTTTACATGAGTGGAGCTCTAACCAATTTAGCTACCGGGGAACACGGAGGTTTTCTCTAATTTCTCGTATTGCTACAGGGGAACGCAGGTCTGCGTCTCTATCCTGTGTAACTCTTAATTGAGTCTATTCTGAATTAATAACCGAATCTGATTACAAAGTCGAATGATTGAATGTAGATGTTATTTAGTCGACCAGGGTAATTAAATAATAATTCAATTTATGATGTTAATTTTTGTCGATTACTGTTCAAGCAAGTATTTCAGAGAAATGAGAAAAAATCTGCCGCGGCCCGGATTTGAACCGGGATCGCCACTTTACATGAGAGGGGCTCTAACCATTTGAGCTGCCGGGGCACACGGAGACTTTCTCTCATTTCTCGTATTACTACAGGAGAACGCGGGTCTGTGTCACTACCCTTTGTGACTCTAGATTATGTCTATTCTGAATTAATAACCGAATCTGATTTCAATATAGGATGATTGAATGTAAATGTTATTTTGTCGTCCAGGGCAATTGATTATTAAACAATTCAAGAAGTTAATTTTTGTCGATTACTGGTCAAGGAAATATTTTAGAGAAATGGAAAAAAATCTACCGCGGCCCGGATTTGAATCGGGATCGACACTTTACATGAGTGGGGCTCTATCCAATATAGCTACCGGGACACACGAAGATTATCTCTCCTTTCTCGTATTGCTACAGGAGAACGCGGGTCTGCGTCACTATCCAGTGTGCCTCTGAAATAAGGCTATGCTGAATTAATACCCGAATCTGATTACAAAGTAGAATGTTTGAATGTAGGTGTTATTTTGTCGACCAGGGTAATTAATTAATTAATTCAAGATGTTAATTTTTGTCGATTACTGGTCAAGGAATAATTTCAGAGAAATGAGAAAAAATCTGCCGCAGCCCGGATTTAAACCAGGATCGCCACATTACATGAGCGGGGCTCTAACCAATTTAGCTACCGTGGCACACGGAGATTTTCTCTCAATGCTCGTATTACTACATGAGAATGCGGGTCTGCCTCACTATCCTGTGTGTTTCTGAATTAAGGCTATTCTGAGTTAATAACCGAATCTGATTACGAAGTAGAAAGATTGAATGTAGCTGTTATTTTGTCGACCAGGGTAATTAGATAATTAATTCAAGATGTTAATTTTTGTCGATTACTGGTCAAGGAATTGTTACAGAGAAATGAGAAAAAATCTGCCGCGGCCCGGATTCGAACTGAGATCGCCATTTTACATGAGCAAGGCTCTAACCAATTTAGCTATCGGGGCATACGGAGATTTTCTCTCATTTCTCGTATTACTACAGAAGAACGCGGGTCTGCGTCTCTTTTCTTGTGACTCTAAAATGAGTCTATTCTGAATTTATAACCGAATCTGATTACGAAGTATAATGATTGAATGTAGATGTTATTTAGTCGACCAGGGTAATTAAATAATAATTCAATTTATGATGTTAATTTTTGTCGATTACTGTTCAAGCAAGTATTTCAGAGAAATGAGAAAAAATCTGCCGCGGCCCGGATTTGAACCGGGATCGCCACTTTACATGAGAGGGGCTCTAACCATTTGAGCTGCCGGGGCACACGGAGATTTTCTCTCATTTCTCGTATTACTACAGGAGAACGCGGGTCTGCGTCACTATCCTGTTTGACTCTAAATTGAGTCTATTCTGAATTAATAACCGAATCTGATTGCAAAGTAGAATGATTGGATGTTGATGTTATCTAGTCAACCAGGGTAATTAAATAATTATTCAATATAATAGTTTCACAGAATGTTTGCATTTTGAGTTCCAGGATACTGGGTTGTGGGTTAATCCGAAGTACCCTGGATTAGGGGCATCGGCTGATGCTCTGATATATGATCCAGTATCAGAATCATCCCCTTTCGGCCTCTTAGAAATTAAATGTCTCAAGGTTTTTTAACAATTCAAACCTATTGAAATTTACCGCTTGAAAAAAGACCAATTTGCACGTTTCTGTTGCACAAAAACAGGCGATGATTTAGTTTTGAAAGAAATTGACGATTATTATTATCAAGTCCAAACTCAAATGATGATAACAGAACGTTCGTGATGAGATCTTATGATTCGGACAAATCTGGATTTTGACATTCAAAGAATCAATATGGAAAATTAATTCCTTACGAAAGTTACTGAAGCAGGCATTCAATTTCACACGAACATTTTAGCTCTAGAGTAATTCGAAATGCGTTTACAAAGGCAATTGATACCTTTCGATTTCTCGTTTTGAAACTAAATACTTATATTGAAATATTATTTGTAAGGCTGGAAATTTCTTCGGAACTTTTCACAAATCCAATCTTACAAATAATATCACAATAAGTATCTAGTTTTAACACGAAAAACAGAACGAAGGTGGTGCGTTTTTATGATTTGGATTTGATTTGGAAACTAGATACTCATATCGTGATATTGTTTTTGAGGTTGGATTGATACCTCTCGATTTCTCGTTTCAAAGCTAGATTAAACAGTTCGAGAGAACTGCCTTGTCTGATACCTTTCCTCCATCACTTTTAGATCCTGGTGGAACCGCTCTCCCTGTTCCTCACTATAATTTCTTGAATCATCAGGAAATTCTTCCAGATGATTGGGGAGATAGTGTAACTTGATTCTCATATTTGCTTCTAGAGTCAGAAAGTTTGCCAGCATATTTTGTACAATTTCTTCATAATTTTGTGTTTTACGGTTACCTAGGGAATTTTCGATTACCAACACAAAACATTCCCAAGCTTTACTTCCCGGAACAGTCATAACTTTAACAAAATCTTTGTCTTCCATCAATTACTGTATTTGAGGACCACCAAATATTCCACCTTTTAACTTTTCCATCTGAAGCTTTGGAAAGTTCCTACAAATCTAATTAAAACAACCTCCTTTCTTGTCCAACGCTCCTACAAATCACTTTATCATCCCTTATTCAATATGCGATTTTGGAAGTATGGTGGAAGCCGAATCATGACTGGGAAAATAAATTTTATTACTTACAAGCCGATAATTGTTCCAAATATAAGCTATGTAAAAATCATAAAAACAAGATCACATCCAGTACTTTTATGAATATATTCGTAATTTGGCCACTTGAAAACATATAAATTTGCAAAGATATCCAGGGCAACACAACAGTAAAATGTTTTTGTAGAGCTGTGTGATTTGATGGAATTCTAATTTTTTTTCTATTTTCATTCATCGATTTCGCGATTATGATTTTTCTTCTATTTAAAATAGATTTTTTTTCAATCGCTCGTAGGAATTTTCCTCTCTTATTTGATTCAAAGGGAAGATTTTTTCTCGAATCTTATTTTTGATCGAATTTAATCATGGTAAAATTTGAGCGTTATTAATGTTAACAATAATATGAGTGCCTTATAATTGCAAAAAAAATTCATATAATTTCCATTACGCAAGACTTTATTTCCATGTTGAGTTTTATTCAGAGATACAAAACAAGCGTACTGTATATCAGTGTTATTGGAATAAATATTGTTTACGACAATTACACATCACTTATGAATAAGAATTCTATGTGTACCAAATCAACGTTTACATCAATGCACACTGCATTTATAAAAAATTACAAATACATTAAATGTATAATAGTTTTTTTAAAACCTCTACTTTATGATTTTTTTATTGAAAATCTCATTTTTTCAACTTTTTAAGGTTTTAACTCAAAAAAAATGTTATGGAAAACTTTTAACCCTTGAATCTCATTTATATTCGGAATTTTACAGGAATTTTTAATATTATTAACTACGTTTATTCAGGTTGATGGAAATAAATAAATTCAATTGAAAATATCCATTATTATCCACGTTATTACTCAAAATAGTTGATTTTTATTAAGAAGAATATACAAAACACGCACTGACAAACTTTATCTTAGAGATATTACTGTATGTTGCAAATTATTCTTGAATTGAGATCATGAGTAAATAAAGGGTGTTAAGGAATTATAATAATTATTAGTATCGATGAAAAATAAATGGTATCATTCAAATTGTAGCTTACAAGTTGAAACAAAATTTAAGAAAAGTTTATTACGCTTTTTTTGCATAAGCCATCTCAATCAGTATACGAAAACGATCTGTTAAAACTGTTGTTATGTTATACTCTACACTTAACATTCGTAATAATTAACATAATATTTTGAATGTAATATCACACTTTTTATACTTGTGCGTCATTAAAAATCTAAGAGAAATAACAAACTTATGTCAATAAAGTTGTACGTTATTAGGAATCGAGAAGAATTAAAAAACTCATAGCAAAATCTTTATATAGGAAGTATAACATAACAGAATCTACCTTAGGCACATCAAGCTTGGAACGCGTCTATCCAAACTGAGAAAAAAACTGTACTATTATTAGATTAGGCTCAATTCTCTCCATTCATATTGTTGTCAATAAACAAATTATATAGTAGAGGTTTCCAAAAAACTATAATACGACAAATGTATTTGGAAATTTTTATACATGCAATGTGCATTGATGTAAACGTTGATTTGGTACACATAGAATATTTGTTCATAAATGATTCGTAATTTTCATAAACAAAATTTATTCCATTAACACTGATATATAGTAAGCCTTTTTCGTATTTCTGAATAAAACTCAATCTGAAAGTAAAGTCTTCCGTAATGTACATTATATGCATTTCTTGCACTTATAAGGCGCTCATATTATTGTTAACATTAATAACACTCCAATTTTTCCATGATCAAATTCGATCAAAAATAAGATTCGAGAAAATACGAAGAATTACGTACTATTTTGTATAGAAGAAAAATCAAAATCGCGAAATCTTTCAATGAAAATAAAGATACATTTTATAAATTTCATATTTACCTGGGCCCATTACATTTTTACAGAAAATTGAATTATGCTGTAAAAATATTAGCATTATTATCCTACATTTTATGCGTATTTTGTATAGATATTTTTCTTTTTAGATTTCTTCATAGATCAAGCTTTTAAATATTTGTCCTATTCTCAAGATCTGTTACATCATGATATATTTTTTCTTTCTGTACGCACTATTTTTCTCCAATTTTCTGGCTACTTCTCAAAGCTTTTCTACAAGTTGAGTTGAATCAACATTCCTTCTTTTTATACAGTTAAATTTTTGATCGAGACGCATACTTTCCTAACTCTAGTGCTTCTGGACGAGTTCAACCGCATTCACAAGGCTTGGACATTTCTTTCCCTTGTCAGGCTTTAGATACCCCGCTCAGCCTACAAGGCAACATTGTGAATCCTCCAGAAGTCTCTTTCTTTGCGGAGTCTCGCTCTTTCCTTGAGGAGTCTTGCTTATTTGAGTTTCGCGCTAAGCTTGAGAAGTGTTAAGATTTTGCAATTTTTTTGTGAGTGACTGTGCTTAAATTTCTCATCAACATTTGCGAAAACTGTGTATCCACTTATGTTCTTGGATTATTGTGTTATCAACAAAAATGGAATAAAATGTGATAAGAGTCAGTGATTTTGTTCACCAGTCCGCAGTTAAGTGTTATTTCTGTGCTAATCTCAAAAGGAGATTAAACAAGTTCCAATATGACGGATTTCCTAGGCGGAACGCGGAACAGGTTTCTCGGAGCTTTCTCGGCAACTTACAAGGGCCAACACTGGCGACGAAGGACTTCCCATTAGATGGAGCCAGCAGTGTGCTCATGTAACATATCACATGCACTGCTCCTGCCGGTGATCCCGGCAAGCAAAAGATAACGCGAGCGAATTCAAAACATGAGTGCCAGATCCGAGAGAGTATACATTTATATTTAGAAACGTGTGCGACTAGAAATTTAGTTAGAAATTATATTCCATTGTAAATTAGGTTTATTAGAGTTCGCGAGCTGGAGCTAAATCCTAAGATTAGGAAGCAGATGCTTGAAGATTGTAAACTCGATGATTCCGAGGGGCAGTTCATTGCTGATTTCAGAAACCGAACCTTCTACTTGAAAATATTAGGGTTAACTATAGAATTAGAAGATAAGAATCCCAGATTTTATGTTTTTATTATCTCCTTCTCCAATTTTGTATATTTCCATCTTTCAACCCAGCCAATCTTTTATGTACTTGGGTCTACGTGACGAAGACGCAAACGCATTGAAAACTGCAAGTCCACGTGGAGTGACTGCGTACGCATTCTGCACGTCTTTCGGGGTCTTAATACCCCCGTAATTGGGCCTGATTGGTCACGAAAGGCGTAGTTTGGAGAAGTTGGGGGTGTGCGAGTGAGTGTCATTTCGATCGGACTCTAAAATTGTCAGAAGATAAAATTGTGCCTCGCTCCCGAACAGAGCTCAATATTTTCTTTCAATGTCATCTTGCCTTTTCGTTTTATTCAAATACACAGTGTTCCATTTCAAATCGGAATTCCTACCGTTTCGAATTTACCGACCTTTCCCGCCTAAATTAATAAGGATATGTTACACTCACAAGGGGACCTTCAGGTCACCTAATTTTTGTTTTGGTCGATACTCTCCTCAGTGATAGACACCTACTAGAGGTTCTCTGAGAAAAATCAGGAAAGCGCAATTTTGGACAATTTTCGAGAAAAATGCATTTGGAGAGTTGTGAGCGGATGGTCGTTGAGCTAGCGTAACTGTATTATCGAGCACCTGGTAGCTCACCCGGTCAGGCGTTGAACTGGTAGTCGCAAGGTTACACGCTCGATTCTCGCTGCCTGCACTTTTTTTTTAATGCAAAACTGTTTATTCATTCATTTCCTAATAATTTTTGAATAAATTATAATTTTGATTGATTCTCTATTAATTTTTAAAATAAAAAGTCTGTTTTGACAATTTATTATCTCTCGTTTGGAAAGTTGTGTATTTTCTTTTAAATTATTAATCCTTTGTAGTATTTATATTTTCAATGTAAATTAGGAAGTAAGTGTTTCAAATGAAAATTGCGATACGACGTAATCCTGATGACACATATGTATAATAATTATGCGGAATAAATGTTTGAAAGATAATTGTTTCATTAATTAATTTTTTTATTTTTGATATCTGTTTTATTTTTGGTATTTTGTATAAATCATTTTGATTCCGTTCAATTTTCATTTGAAACACTCATTTCCTAATTCAAATTAGAAATACAAATACTACGAATAATCAAATAATTAATAATTTAAAAGAAAATACACAACTTTCCAAACGAGAGATAATTAATTGTTGAAACAGACTTTTCGTTTAAAAATTTATTAAACAATCATTCAAAATTTTAATTTTATTAAAATTAATAAAAACAAATGAATAAACAGTTTGACATTCAAGAAAAATTGCTGGAAGCGAGAATCGAGCGTGCAACCTTGCGACTATCAGTTAAACGCCTTACCGGGTGAGCTACCAGCTGCTTGAAAATACAGTTACGCTAGCTCAACGACCATCCACTCGAAACTCTTCAAATGCATTTTCCTCGAAAATGGTCAAAAATTGCGCCTTCCTGATTTTTCTCAGAAAAGCTCTAGTAGGTGTCTATCACTGAGGAGAGTATCGACCAAATAAAAAATTAGGTGACCTGAAGGTCCCCTTGTCAGATCGGAAACTGAAGCCAACGACTAACACACGCGCGTTGTGTATGGGTGACACGGCCAGACTAGGCGCGTCTGGACTGTGAATGGTCATGGCCCTGGTGTAATAATACATCCAACGGCTTGATAGTTTCGAGATTGACAAAACCATATTTGCGACTGTTTTTTAATTCTTCTCACTAAAAAATTAGATATGCAGCCATATTAGATTTGGCCCTCCCTCAAAGTGATAAGCGCTTTGCTGGTGGTCGCAATGATATTTTCTAATACAAAACTGTTCCCTTATTCTTTTCTTAATAAATATTAATAAAATTATAATTTTCAATGTTCTCCTTGCTTCTACGACGAGTATCACTCTAGTTTGTGCGATACTACGTAATGCTGATGATACATATGTATAAAAATTATTCAGAATAGATGTTAATGTAAGTTAATGAATCTTTAGAAGATAATTTAAACTTTCCAAACGAGAGATGAAGAAGAGATGAAACAGAGTTTTCATTAGGAAAAGTGAAAATGAAGGGAGTGGTACTTCAAATTTTGCATAATTTCTTTAGATGTCAAACTGTTCACTTATTAATTTCCTAATAATCATTAATAAAATGATAATTTTTAATGATTGCTTAATCATTTTCCCAAATGAAAACTGTTTTAACTATTTATTATCTCTTGTTTGGAAAGTTGTGTATTTTATTCTGAATTACTTAAATATTTGTATTATTTATATTTTGAATTCAATTTAGAAAATAAGTGTTTCAAACGAAAATTGCAATTTTAAATACGGAATAAAAATGTTTTATACAAAATACAAAAAATAGAACACAGGAATAATACTCAATTTCACAGCTCTACACAAACTTGTTTTTAAGAGAATTAATTACGAATTAATTAATTGATTAATGAAAATAATCTAATTGTAATAAGAAATTAATTACATTCGTAGGAAATTTCCGTGGCTTAGTATGGAAAAGTTGAGGGGTGGAAAATTTGATGGTCTTCAAATACGGTAATTGATGAAAGACACAGATTTTGTTAAAGTTATGACTGTTCCGGAAAGTAAAGCTCGGAAAAGTTTTGTGTTGGTAGTCGAGTATCAAGTTACACTATCTCCACAGTCATCTGAATGAATTTCCTGATAATTCAAGAAATTATAGTGAGTAAAAGGAAGAACGGTTCCACCAGGATCTAAAAGTGATGGAGGAAAGGTATCAGGGTCGATGGGATTGTCACATGATTGCAGATCACTACTTATTTTCAATAAGAGATTGTCCCGTGAGAAATTATGAAAGAAAAGCTCATAAAAGGCGTTTTGTAGAAATATACAAATGTTTTTGACGTTTTCTTCTCTATTTACTTCGATGTTTCATAATTTTTCAAAACAAAACTGACATTTTCAATATATCTGTTATTTTGTTCCTTATTTTCCGATATTTGGAATGTAAAATGAAAATAGAGATTTAAAAGAAAACGAGAACAAATCGCACAAAATCCTTGATAGTGTCATGAGTTTTGTTCTTAACTGGATTCAAAATCAATCTCATATCCTAGGCAACAGAACCACTGTAGACCAGTGTTATTTCTTAAACATTTAAATACTTTCATTAACATTTATTCTGAATAATGTTATCATACATGTGTATCATCAGGATTACGTAGTATCGCACGAACCAGAGTGATACTCGTCGTAGAAGCAAGGCGGTACTACGTAATCCTGATGATACATATATGCATAATGATTATTCAGAACAAATGTTAATGTAAGTTAATAAATGTTTGCGTTTTGAATCTCAGTAATGAGATGGACGATAACAGAATACGCGAAGCATCTTGGCCAAGATCTTCCAAAGTTGTATATATTTTGCTTCTTGAAAAAGCCAATTCTACTCGTAGAAAACCATAATATATTAATAAAGAGCAAAATTACGAACATTATTACTCACTTAAAAATTCTACGAAAAAATATTGATATCCCCATAAAAAAACTTATAAAAATTTAAAAAAAGTTTGTCGGGTAGCACAGAACGAAAAACATGGTAAAAATTTGTTTTTATGGAACCTACAGGTGTAATGCGTATGACTTTGAAAAAAAATTGTGATTAGAGCCCGTATGACTTCCGGCAGAGAATTTATTTTGGTTAGTCTATCAAAGTTAATCAACATGGAATAAGTTTTTCTACCTAAAAAGAATGTAATGTTGGTATAGAGAAGTACGTGAACCGTTTGTTCTATCAGTCTGCACCATTATATAATTATATAAGAGCGAAATTAGGAACATGAATATTCACTGAGCAAAATTACAAAAAACAGTGATATCCCCATAAAAAAACTTTTAAAAAGTTGAAAAAGTTTTCCAGGTAACACAGA
This sequence comes from Neuroterus valhalla, assembly GCA_011762715.2. NCBI lineage: Eukaryota > Metazoa > Arthropoda > Insecta > Hymenoptera > Cynipidae > Neuroterus > Neuroterus valhalla. Next base: position 10,962 of record WSXT02177985.1, on the reverse strand, counting down.
ACAAAAAACATTGGTTCCATGACCAATGAAAAATATCGACAAATTACAAGCAAAAAGTAAAATGATATCGCATCGTCGAGCAGCCCATATTAATTGTTCAGTGTGACTCGTTTGGCATGCTTTCTCCATGGTAATGAGAGGAAGTGAGAGAAATAGTTTTGAAAGTGTTTTGAAATAGTGTTCTTAGATGTACAATGAAATTGGTGTCTCATTACCATTGAGAAAGCATGCCAAAAAATTCACACTGAAAAATTAATATGGTCTGCACGACGATGTGATATCATTGTTTTTTGTTTCTTGTAATTTTCCGGTATTTGTCAATGGTCATGGAACCAATGTTTTTTGTTCTGTGGTACCCGAAAAACTTTTTCTAACTTTTTAAAAGTTTTTTTTTTGTACTTATATTGTCATATTATATGAGAGGTTAAACTGATATCTTTCGCTAGTTTTAGAATTAGATACCTATATTTTGATATTCTTTGTAACGCTGGAAATTTCCCCGGAACTTTTCACAAAATCCAACCTTCCACAAATATCACAATATAAGTATTTAGTTTTGAAACGAAAAATCGAACGTTCATGATGCGATTTTGTGATTTGGACCTGATTTGGAAACTAGATACTTACATTTGAAAATATTATTCGTAAGGTTGAATCGATACCTTCAGATTTCTCATTTTAAAATTCGCTATAATATTATTATTAAATATAAATATTAAAATAATAATATTTTAAACTTGGATGTTGCGTATAGTACTCAAGGAAATTATATAGTTTTCTTATTATGTATTAGTACGGTTCTTCTATTCTGTTTCGTTTGAATGTGATACGTGTAGTACATGCTCTTATAGTGCCCCATAATGTGGTCTTCGTTTTGTTGAATGAAGGAAACAGTTTGAATACATAAAAGTTTCCAAATTTACAATTATTATTTACAATAAAAAGCACATCAATCAAATTACTCCTCTAATATATCAAAATAAATAATACAAAAAGTTGGTTTATTCAACCACTAATTTTCACTACATGTCAAAAAGTAACATTATATTACATTTTTATTTCTACAAAGTTACATTATTCCTCGGCATGAACAATCTGATCTTGAAAATTTACAAGAGATGCGCAAATAAAGACTAATTGCGATATTATTACCCTTATACTTAATGGTATTGTTCCCTGCAAAATGCGGAACGGTTTCAGTCGACCCACTGCATGTTCAACGTAAATGCGTTCTTTCGCTCTTTTCTTCGTTGCGATTTCCTCTTGTGCAGTGAAAGGATTTCTAGACCTAAGAAATACAGTGAACTTCCATTTAAGTTGACCTTCACTTAAATTGACTTTCGGATAAGTTGACTGGGAACGTTCACATAAGTTGAGTAAACAGTCCCCCACCACAAATACGGTGAGAAAGAGAAACCACGGATCGAGAGAGAGAAAACTGCAGAGAGGGGGATATTATCCTTGATGGTGGGGACTCGTGACTCCCCACCTTGAGTCAACCTAACTGAATATTTACGTTTCCGCGCGGTCAACTTAAGTGGAAGTTCACTGTAGTAGAATATTCAGTGATGCACCCATGACCTGAACAATATCTTTGATAGTGGACCCCCTATCTGCAAGAACAACGTTGCCGGGATGTAAAAGATAAACGAGATTTGAAATAATAACGATTTCGCGATCCAAATTGCTACCTCATAAAAGTCGAATAAAAACCGATGGAACCATTGGGAGTGCTTCGGAGTAAAACTTTAAATGTCGTATAACCTTTATAATGCGAATACACATTTTCTCGATACTTGAAATGCGCAGGTGCTTCACAATAGAATTCAGTACAATCTTAAATGATACGAAGATTTTTAAAGTTTCAAAATATTTTTGGTAGATACTTTGCGATCTGCTGTCAATTTGCGAATATTCTTGGTCTCAATTTAACTGAAAAATACTGAAAGATACATTGAATCCATGTAATATTTATAGAACTTATAAGCCCTGCATTAAATTCGAAGCGGTATGACATGTCTTCAATAAGCAAGCAGCATCTGGAGCGAGTGAGCACAAGAAATAAATCCTGTAAAGGCGTTAATTTACGTCTTGCTTTACTTTTTTCATTTCCATTAGGAAAATAGGTGGAGTATTAAGGTACCTAAATCCTTTTTTTGGTAAAAAAATTTTTTAGTAAAAATGATATACATTTTGATTCTTACTAAGCATGCACTTATAAATCTCCGTTTCCTTAAAAATCAACTATTTGCTTTCTGTTCTTTTTACAGCATTAAAAAGAATAACTACTCCTCGAGCTAGATAGGTCTTTAAAATATTCCTCTGCGTCGTAGATAATATGCCATTTCAACCCATAAGATAGTTAAAGGTTCGTTTCTGCAGAAAAATGAAATACTCTTCTACTGATTAGTCCCCTAGCATAAACAGAATAGCTTCGTAAATATTTTGGGAGAAACAGAAATATATTTCTCAATACAAGTTATCTTGAGTCAAAGTTTACTATCAAATAGTAGTTATTTCATATTCCGTGTTCTTTTCTTCAAATCTTCTGGAACAATAATTGTTTTCATCAACTCTGCAGTTCTGTTCATTATTTTTATTGAAAATACTTCTTCCAGAGGTGTGTTCCATGAAGTATGTTTCAATAGAGACATTGAAATATTGCTAATTAGGATTGGATAAAAATGAATGATTGTTTAATGAAATTAAAGAAAAACGAAAAATATGGAAAACTCCTATAGAACAAATAATCTCGTACCAAACTTTTCTTCCTGGATGTTTGTGGTTTGGATTCAATTATATCGTCAGACAGTATCAAGTTTCGACGACATTATGATACTTTATTGAAGAATTAAATTAGATAACAATGCAAGATATGGGAGAAGAGATACCATTTATTATGTGAAAATTACGAGAAACTTGGTTTTTTCGGAATTATTTGTCAGAAAGGGGTAATAGTTGATCCAGTTCAGAAAGCTTGTTTTTTTTTTTTTTTTGAATTGGCCTCAATTTCATCAACAGGCAGCAAGTTTTTACGAACGTTGGCTGATCGTTAAAAGAAAATTATTATTGTTAGAATACTGAATGGAAGGAGTAAAATAAAATCTTGTTTTCAACTCACGAGAAAGTTCTGTTTCTTTTCTTCGTGTGCTTTGCGAAATTTGCAATGGTCTTCGCTCCTCAATTGATTGATTGATTGATTCAATGTGTCCCCTGAGGGTTTACATTTTACTCGAACCTCTCAACCATTCCTTTACACACGCTACCACTACCTTAGTAGTATGTGAGGAGGACCTACAGCTTGAGGTGGGTTCCGAACCACCAAGAACCCCAGCCCCAAGTACTTGGAGTAACCTTTTTCTCAAGAGGTCCCGGCACTACGACTTTCCGGAGATGAACACTTCCTTGCTAGGCAAGTGTTCACCGCGTGGGCCGCCGAAGCTCTTCCAGAGTGCAAGGCAGGAATCGAACCCACAACCAGCCGGCGTGGGCCCAAAGCGCATGCCTTAACTCCCACGACCAACTGGCCACTGATTTTCGCTTCTTTTTGAGCTTTTCTTTTTGTAGTGAAAGTGGAGGTAATAAAATGGTAATAAAATAATCCCAAGATATAAGTATTTATAAACTTCCACTGATATTTCAAATTTTTTGATTTCTTACCACTGCTTTTATTATTAGTCCTTATTCTGCTCCCGCGAGCTCTTGACTATCTCCCCAGCTATAAAAGAAAATTGAATAAGATTACAAATACGGTATGAAAGTATTTCAGTCGATTATTAAATATAATTATTGAATATTTTACACAATGAATATAAAATATATTATTATTATTATTATTATTATTATTATTATTATTATTATTATACCATTAGGGCAAATCCCGGGGTAAGCGTAACTCTTTTGTGTTCCAGCCCTGCTGTACTACTGGAAAATAAAGAATTGATATGGAGAGATTTGGAGGTGGGATTGACATGGGAAATTTCGGGCAAGAGATGTGTATAAAAAGGAGTCAGGGAAAGGTATTAGATCAGTCTTAGAATTCATTGCGTCTTTTCCACGAACAGAAAAAAAACTGATTCCAGAGGGGCTTCAATTGAATTGTTAAGCAGAATGGATATTAGCGAGGTTACTTCAGCAGCATAAGAGGTAGGGCCAGATAAAAACAATACACAGCAAAAGTAAGTGCAGCCTATTTCTGCTTTCAAGCGAGACCACTCGTCCTGTGGAACATCGCTCCGACACGGGCCAATTAATATCCAGAATCGTTCGTTTCAGGCTTCAAACTTTTTCTCTTATACGATTGCTCTCCGAATATCCCTATCCTGGCATACATCTCTTGCTTCTTTTACATCCATGCATTTTTCCATACAAGCTCTTGTGTTTCTACGGCTCTTTATATTTCTCCTCTTGAGGGTCTCATTCACACATTCTATCCGTTCCTTCTGTGGTCTGCCTCTGGGTACGATACTATTCACCCTACCTAGATACACTTGCTTTGTTCATCGTTCTTCATCCACTCTTTCAATGTGACCGAACCAGCTCAGAAAATTTCTTTTGCTTTTGTCAAACAGCTTTTCTTCTACACCACATTCTTTGAGAACCCACTCATTACTCACTATATCCATTATCGTTTTACCGCACATATTACGCAGAGATTGCATTCCAATCGCGTTGAGTATACTCTTGTCCTTTTCTTGATATGTACAAGTCTCGCCAATGTACAGTACAGTTTGTGCTAGCATAGAATTATATATAGAGATTTTGGCTTCATTTATTACATTTTTACTTCTAGTAATATCCTGTACACTGCCGATAATAATCTTCCTACCCTCGTTTATACGTCTGGAAGTGTCTGTATCTATCTATCTTGTTCTATCCTCTCTCTATTCAGGGTAATATTGCGATTTGTTTTCGCATCCTTACTTTCCAACACAATAATTTTGGTTTTATAAACGTTAACATTAGGGCCCATGCTCTTCATGCTGGTATTCAGTCTGCTCAACATCCTCTGCAAATCCTCGTCTGATTCTGCCGTAACGATCTTGTCATCTGCAAACGCAAGGTCACGAACTTTCACTATCCCAAGATGAACACCTTATTCGTCAAAGAGAGACATTCTCAGCTCCCGGATCGTCGTAGTTTAATTTATTTAGAAGCTATCGGATGGGTTATAAGTGGCAAAAAATTTTTTTTGCACATAAATTTTTCATTTGAAGAACAGTAGCCCTGGGACACAACCAGGGTACCCGGATACCCACTAGAAAAAAATTTATCTTCTGGCTTGTAAATAGGTTTGGTCATTAATTATATTGTGAGGATATAACAAAGATCGATAAACAAATAATAACAATTGTTCAAAAGTTGTAAAAATAGATTTTATTCTTATTCTGTGCAATCAGGGCACGATATTTTCGCTGATGAATGTTAATGATGACCCATGATTTGCTTGTTTAAAGAACGATCCTTGATAAATGGTTTTCCGAGTTCTTCACTCAACTGGCGCAAGAAATACGTCGCTGATTTGTTTTTTTCCTTAACATATTATTATTTTGATAATAAATTAGATATGAGGCAAGTGCTACAACATCTAATATATTGAAAAACATTGCAAGTGGCCATTCCTGCGTTCGTCTATGGCAAGTATATCGACTAACCATTTGATCCATCGTATCAACGTCAGTTTTATATTTATTGTGATACGTGATCATGTGCAATTTCTTTTATTCGTCATCGTTAACAGAAGCATCAGAGTGCATGGTTGAAAGTAATATTACAGCTTTGTTTTTTTTTCGGTACGTACGAGCAAAGTGCAACGTTGCGTTTATAAAAACTAAAGAGAGAAGGGCATTCAGGTCTTACTTTATTAGCGGCCATTTCTTTAGGGATATAAGGTTTATTTTCCCTAAGTGTACCTGTAATAGTCAACTTCCATGATAGCAAGTGTTATTCAACTAGCAGAGTAGTAAAATAATTATCCATTGTAATATTTCGTCCACTATTTTTGAATGAAGCTGCCAGCTCTTTCACAACTCTCTCTCCTTGATTTTTTTTTCGAACATCGTCAACTTTACCTGTGTAAATAATTCCTTTCAAAGTGTTAGCGTTTTCTGCACCGCAAATTCACCAAATTTTGATCCCGTATTGTGTCGGCTGGGAAGGAATGAACTGCGTAAATTTTGTGCTTCCACGATAAAGGTACAGTTGCTCATCAATAGTCAAATTTTTGGTCGGCTTATGCATTTGAGATAAACTTGAGTTGAATATTGTCCATATATCTCGAATAGAAGCAGCTTCATCTAGTTCTGATCTTGATTGACGTGTGTTCGCATCATCAAAACGAATAAATTGCAATAAAGCACTAAATCTATCTACGCCCATTGTAGCACAACATAGAGAATAGGAAGTACTTTTCCACATTGCACTGCTTTGATCTGTGTTGGAATTATTGGCTCCCGAACGTATCAAAATTCCAATAAACGCATACATGTCTTGCGTCGATACGGGATGCCACAATCTAATTAGAATCCGGATTATTTGTATTACAATTATCAAATACGGTCTTTGCTTCTTGATTCGTACAGCAAACTGTAATATCGACCATCTCAACAGTAATAATTTTTTTGAATGTGTCACATACCGACAAAGTATCCGTAGATCTGCACGGTCAGCTTTTTTGACGCAGAACATTGTGAGCAGCTGTTTGATGAACCTCGGGTGGTGTTTTGTTCAAAATCGTTTTGTCCTTGCGATATATTCTTCAGCATTATCTATTCCTTTCCTCTCCCCTCGTTGAAGTACCTGAAGATGTATCCTCGTTTTTACTTTGCTCGGATGAATTTTTATCCTCTACCTCGCCTTCGGACTCTCCGCTAGTAGCTGCTGCATCAGAGTCAGTGTCTGGCACCGCGTTCAAAGTTTCTTTCGGTAGCGAGTCTTCGTCATTACTGTCATCGTCATATTCCGGGGAATCATTGGCGTTTCCAACTAGATTGTTGAGATATGCATTCTGTCTTACACGAGTCAATCTAAATTCAATAAATACATTTTTATATTGAAAAAATGTTGCGCCAAATGGAGGGAAACTCAATCACTATATTAGGAAATAGGTCTTACCTTGAGAACTCGGAACGTGGTAAATGATTTTTCATGACGTAAATGTTGAGCAGTGTACACAAAATATTAAGAAAAAACACTTTCTGTCCTACACGCTTCTTGTCACCCAACGGCTCTGCCGAGTTCCCTTGCGATGCGCGTCTGCTACCCTTTACTAGCCACGTCTGACTGAGCCGCAGATACTCCAAAAATCTTTACTATACTATTACCAATTTCAATACTACTACTAATACTATTAGGAAAATAATAGCATCGATACCGATTCTGTTTCCATCACCTACATCGTAATTGTCCAACGTATCCGTATCTGCGTCACTGTTGCTAGTATTTCCTTTTCTAGTCTTTTTAACCCATTTCTTTGGGTAGCGTGTGATTCCACATTTACTCCTGACCAGAGTTCGAGACCATTCTCCACCTTACCAATCTCAAATCTCTTTTTCTTTGTTTCCGGTACGCACAAAATACCTAGCTTCCTTACGCGAATAGTATCCCGCAACTCCTTTTCCTTTGGATCATTTACACTGCTGGCTTTCCACACACCCAGTCTCCATTCATCACTAACTTCAAGCGAGAAAATGTTCCGTAAATAAAGTCATGTCCAAACAAAGAGCTAATTCGTTATACAGAGGTGTATCAATCCATAACATCAGTCACCACCAAACGTAAGTCATGTGAAGGAAGGTACAAAAGGAAAGAGGTAGAAACGATTGAAGCCGGAAAAAATCGAGTTATTATTGGTTAAGGAACACTAAGCAGGGCACAGTCTCCTACAGTTTGGTCATTTCGGAGACCAAGCTTGGGCTCGAAAACTGGTTGAAAACTCTTTTTTTCCTTCTAGCTAGAATAACCGTTGCGATATCTTTTGGGAATGGAGTGCTTATCATTTCTTTTCAAAGTTGAAGCCTGAGCATTTGGATTTCCGACAGTACTGTAGCACTCTCTAAGTCATTTTAGCCAAAAAGCATAAAACTCTAAACGTAACTTCAAAATCATAGGTCAAGAAGAGTTTTTCACACGAATCAAATCTTCAAATAAGAATAAGTGAAACTTTTTCACGAATTATTACTCGCGTTCAAAAGTCATGGGATTTTTTTGGTGGGAAACAATGTCGACTACATGTCTATACTTGAGCTCTGTAACGACGAACGAAAAAAAATGGTTCATTGTCTATTTTTGGGGAAAAAGTGCGAGAAAAATCTTTCAAGTCACTAAATTCCTCAATCCTTTAAATAAATACAAGGAAAAAACAAATACAGTACAATTTTCGTAATACAATTCAAATTAATTCGATATATGATTCTAAAAAAGTATAAATATTCACAATTTCTTCTCACACTCCACTGCAAATATTTACCTGAATCTCTTCTATTGTCGACTTTTACATATTCAAATGGCTTCGATACTCTGAATACACTATCTCATCCTTCTGGATTGACTTTTAGCTTTGGATGTCGATATTCTTCTCTAGCATTTTCAGCCTTGTCTGCTCCTTTTTGTTCGGACTCAATGGTGTAAGCATATTCAGTGTATGTTAACTTTTGTATCCGAATTTGTGCTTCCTCCAGGGTTCCTACTTCAAAAGTTTGTGCTCAATACATGATTTGCGAAATCCTACCGAAAAAAAATAGAAATAAAATATGCTCGCAATGAAATAACGTACTGGCGCGGCCTCTGAAATGGATTTGATACTCAGAACCGTATTCGGGATCATCTTCTACATTTATTAGTAATTTTTTGAATTTCATTAAAGTGCTCCTATCATACAGAGGTGGTGGATTGTTGGTAACGTGTGCCAACCTATTTTTTTTGAATGAAATCCACGCTCCCAAGAGAACGTCGACCAGATTTCTATCGTAGGTATCTTTATACCCCGGAAACGGAACAAGCTCGTAAGGGCAAGCCTGCTCATCATCCGAATTCTCTACATTCGAGATTTTTTTAAAAAAATTGTGCGGAAATCTTTGGTCACAGAAAGGAAAAGAGAATCAAAGACATTACTCACACTTTTTTACGATGTCAAAAACTAATTTACTAGGGAAAACGACAGAAGGCAAGAATGAAAGTCCAAAATAATGTTCAAAATATCCCCCCCCCCCTTTGATTTTTCATCCACAATAGCTGGTTAAAGAAATCATCCTTTCTTTTTCGGGTTTAAAAAAGTGTGCCAAAGCACTATCCAAAATGATCATTCTTTCGAAAGTTATCGTGTATACAGACGACGACAACGACAAAGACGGCAACAGACAGACAGACACCAACGTGAAAACTACTTTTTTAGAGTCCCCATTTTTAGGGACCAAAAAGACAAGTCAAGTTCGTTAACCAGCTATTTTGGATAAAAATCAAAGAGGGGGGGGGGTGGCATTTTGAAAATTTGTTTTTACTTGTTTTTCCAAGACTCAAAAATCGTAAGTACCGTTTCTTATAGAAGGGAAAAAGTAAAACAATTTGGCCTCATGATTTATTTTGATAAAAACAAAATTGTCAGAGTTGTGGCATTTTCAAAATTCGAAAATATAAACGAGAATGAGAATTTTTTGCCAAAAAACGGAAGATATGAAAAAAGTCTGAAGAAAAAAATATTTCTTTTTGGGCGCGCTCCAGGATGATCTTTCAAACTTTTAGAGTTTTCTCAAAAAATCGAAACTTCGGATTTTGGTCGAACAAAAAATAATGAAAAAAAAAAGATTCATTTTTTGGTGAAACTATGCGAGCTATGGGAAAATATAAATGAACTAGAATTGTTTACCAAAAGAAGATCTACAAATTTAGTTAAATTGAATGGAGTTCCGAAGAACTTGAACAGCTGATTCTTTTTATGCTCCGTATACTAATGTATTGCGATGCGCTGATTACGAAAATAGTAGTGAAAATTTGAAACTAGTCATTTTAATGGTAAAAACCATAAAAAACCAATAAAAATAATGGTTTTTTATGTTTATCTTAGTAAATAACAAAAATTTAAAAAAAAACTTTCAACAAATGTTGTAAACCCTTGGAAAATATATATTTTATGTAGGATACATTGTTACTCTGCGACTAATAGCTTTCGAGAAAAACAACGATGAATATGAAAAATCACAGAAATAGAAGAGAATATGTAGCGGTGCGACTTAAATGGAACGAAAATATTTTCACTATCATTTGTGTAATCTGCGAGTAAAGTCAAGAAAAGGGACAGGGTGTGACCTTCAATTATTTATGTGAACTGTCGCAGTGCTGCCTTCCCGGCCTCCACAGGACGTTGGAAAAGGAGAAGTTGTGTAGCCTACATTATCTCTATAAGCAGCCATGAGGGTGCATTCACGCCCCCACGAGACTTGGGAAAAGAGGGAGGTGTGTAACTCACATTATTTCTGTTACCAGTCATAGGAGCGCCTGTCTACTCCGCACGAGACGTGGGAAGTGGGGAAGGTGTGTGGCCTAGATTATTTCTATAACCAGCCATAAGGGTGCATTCACGCCCCTCACGAGACTTGGGAAAAGAGGGAGGTGTATACCTCACATAATTTCTGTTACCAGTCATAGGAGTGCCTGTCTACCCCGCACGAGACGTGGGAAGTGGGGAAGTTGTGTAGCCTACATTATCTCTATAACCAGCCATAAAGGTGCATATACGCCCCCCACGAGACTTGGGAAAAGAGGGAGGTATGTACCTCACATCATTTCTGTTACCAGTCATAGGAGTGCCTATCTACCCTGCACGAGACGTGGGAAGTGGGGAAGGTTTGTGGCCTAGATTATTTCTATACCCAGCCATAAAGGTGCATTCACGCCCTCCACGAGACTTGGGAAAAGAAGGAGGTGTTTGACTCACTCCTGTTACCAGTCATAGGAGTGCATGTCCAC
>WSXT02177974.1:11242-21612 GCA_011762715.2 Neuroterus valhalla | reverse complement strand
GTAGTAGACATTTCGCTTCTGAGTTCACAAGCTCTATATAAAACTGTAGGGAGGTGCAAAGGCCGAGCGCGGAGCGCGAGGTGAGATTACCATCGAGCGCGAAGCGCGAGATCCGAAAGACGCGTGCCCTAGGCGCACTCAAAGTTGCGAGCCGCGCGCGACGAGAATGTGCCCGCGCAGCGGGCAGATTTTTTATTTAGTAGCTAATGTCACCTGGTAATAAAGATTGTTTATAAAAATGGAAAATTTTGTTAGATGTCAGTATATCCCGAAGGAATTCCACATCTTTTGATCCGATAATCATTGCATCAAAAAAAGAGATTTTTCCTATTTAGAATCCTATTCAGGGATGATAAAGACAAAAAGGCAAACAAATTTAAATCACAGTTAAACCGTTTGATGCATTTGTTAATCCGTATAATTTTTAACAATAATAAATAATATCAATCGTCTGTGTCTGTCGCGGAATTTTCATTTTTAAGGAGGAACGTCACTGTGACGGGTTTAAAAATAGCCGATATTTGCGATTTTTTTTGGAAGAAGGAATGATTATTTGAGGATCGGACAGGAAGCAATTTATTGAGTATGTATTCAACTATGTTGACGTAAATTTTTATTTAAAAATATTGAAAATTCACAAAGTTATACAAATAATCGTAACGACATGAAAAAAATCACGTCATCTGCTGGCAGCGATACAGAAATGAGTTGAATGCATACCTCATAAATTGTTTCTCGTTCGATCCTCAAACGATCATCCTTTCTTACAAAACAAAATTCACAAAAATCGGTTATTTTTAGACCCGTCACAGTGGCGTTCCCCCTTAAAGACAAGAATGATGATTACGCGAAAAAATGGATTTCATATATCCATGAACGCTCATTTATTTTATTCCTTTCTGAAATTTGTTCATTACAATCACAACAATGTTACTTCAGTGTTTGATTTCAATGACACTTGATGTCACTCGGTTCCGCGGGAAACCCCTTATAAAAAAAGAGCTTTAAGTTTTCAATATAAAGCAAAAATAGACTTTGCTCGTAAATTTGTTCATAACAATTGAACAATTTGCAGGAACATCATCTGAGCTATCATGTTTTGTTAATCTCTTGTAACTCTTTTAGTTTTTCACCTTTTTGAGGTAATATTGATGAACAATATAAACAGGCAGCTCAAATATGAAAAATTATGGTTTTTTGGCATCTTACAACTTAAATAACCCTGTAGTGTGGTCGTCATCCTACCTACCCCATTCAACACGATGACTGACTTTCTCTTCAATTCGAGAATTTTTACACCACCCTTCTTCCTCCGTCTGCGTCTGTCAGTCAAGAGTGTAAGTTAGGGGAGCTCTAATTCATGACCAGCCATAACTTTCACCCTCAGGTTTTTCTCAAACCTTCTTCACACCTCCGAACTCAATTCACATCATCTTACTCCTTCATACACATAAAACTTTTTTCATAAGTTAATCATCCTTTCAACACCCTAAGGTGTTATGATGATCTGATAAAAAGAATAAAAATGTCAAAGGTAAACGTGAGCTTCTTTCTATTTCCACTATCTTCGCACTTACACTCAATTTTCATGGTTATTAAGCTTAACCAAGGCTGATATAATGATTTCCACTATTAATTAGAAATATCCCATTTTCAGGGTAGCAGAAATCGACTGCCTTGCATTCTTTTCCCCTACGAGGATCCATTTCTATCTTTATATTCAGAAAAAATCAGTCCTTATGAAAAAATGTAAATTTTGAAGGAAAAGAGAAATCTTTTTCCAAAAATGCATGTTTCTGAATCTATAGGACACTTAAGGAGTTCAACTTTTTACCATAACAAGGGCTGAAACAGTAGTAGCACACTATTTTATATATACAAACACAATTTTATTCTGTATAGAGCTGTCTCAATATTTCTATGTTTCTTTATTATATTCCGTTATGGGAGGAATTGTTCAATCTGCATCATTAATGCCTAGACCATTCTTGAATACGAAAATCCCTGTCACCACATCTTCAATTCAAAAATCATGAAGGAAATATTCTATTATTCACTGACTTATAATTTTCTTCTAACAGTTATTTCTTTCAAACCTCAAAGAGAAGAATCTAATGTAACAAAAGAAGATTTTGTTGAATAACCATTCAATTTTCATCGCCCACATATGCATTGTGAGAGTTTTAAACTTTAGTGCCCAAAATTCGAAAATTTTACGCTGGCAAGCTTCAAGCCGATGTCGGAAATTTTGAATTGATCAAATCAAGCTTGGAATGTAAAGTATCCAATAAAATGTAATTGACCACTTTTCAATTAAAAGCTTTCAGAGATAAAAATTTAAAGATAACACAGCTCTACAAACAGATTTTTTTTCGTGTTGCCCTGGATATTTTTGCAAATTTGTATGTTTTCAAGTGCCCAAATTACGAACATATTCATGAAAGTACTGGATGTACTCTTGTTTTCATGATTTTTACATATCTTATATTTCGAACAATTTTCCGCTTGTTAAGAATAAAAATTATTTTCTCAGTCATGAAAGGCTTCCACCATACTTCTACCATTACATAATAATTTCGGGATAATAAAGCAATTTGCAAAAGCGTTTGACAATCAGGGATATTGTTCTTATTACATTTGTAGGTAATTTCCGAAACTTAGTATGGAGAAGGTAAAGGTGGAATATTTGATGGTCCTCAAATACGAAAATTGATGAAAGATACAGATTTTGTTAGAGTTATGACTGTTCCGGAAAGTGAAGCTTGGAAAAGTTTTTTATTGGTAGTCGGAAATTTCCTAGGTAACCATAAAGCACCAGATTATGAAGAAATTATACAAAATATTCTCACAAACTTTCAGACTCTATAAGGAAATATGAGAATTAAGTTACACTATCTCCACAATCATCTGGATGAATTTCCGGATCATTTGAAAAATTATAGTGAGGAACAGGGAGAGCGCATCCACCAGGAACTACAAATGATGGAGGAAAGGTATCAAAGTCGATGGGATTGTCACATGATTGCAGATTACTGCTGGTCTTTAAAAAGAGATTGTCCCCTGGAAAATTATAAAGGAAAAGCTCATAAAAGGCGTTTTATGGAAATATAACATGTTTTTGATATTTTACTCTCTATTTACTTCGACGTATCATAATTTTCCAAAAGAAAATACATAAATCGAAATTTTGTTCCTTGTTTTTCAATTTTTATGATGTTAAATGAAGTTGAAGATTTAAAAGCAAACGAGAGCAAATCTTGCAGAATCATTGATATTTCCATGAATCGTGAACATAAATATATGCAAAATCAATCTTACATCTAGGGCAACAAAACAACTGTAGACTAGTGTAATGTGAAAGAGTTCACACAATGAGGAGCATGGAAATTTGAAAATTTTTAGTTGAGTTAGTTTAGAATTTATTAAAGCCATGAGACAAGTCCCCTATTCGCAAAAAGGTATTACATTAGGTATATAATTAGTAGAGTATAAGTATATGCAATATCTTGATTTAAGGCATAAATATTCGTGAATATATTTACATAGGAAAAAAGAACATTTTATTCCAATAAAAAAAGGTGTCAAAGTTACAAAACTAATATTAATATACTGTTGGTTGATTTCCAATGAAATTTCTGACATCGAGCATATGACAGCAAACGTAGCCGATGTTGAAAATAGGTTTTGGAGAAAAAAGGGTCTAACGAATTGGAAACTCATGTTTTTTTTTTGCTCATGCAGTTCAAATAGAAATAATTTGAAGTTTAATACTCTTCAAAGTTATTTGCTCCTAATGAGAGCTCATGAAAATTTCAATTATTTCTCATCAAAACGTTCAAATTTAAAAGTTAAATTTTTGTTCTCATTTGTATACATTTTTTTATGAAAAGTCAACCACTTCCATTCTTTCTTTTTGTCAAAATGCTTAGACATAATATGCATTTTCAAAAATTTAAAAATAGAATGCAACACATACAACAACATCCCTACCTTATGTTCTTCACACGATACATTGCCACCCTTTTTTCTTTTATCGCTCAACAGTATGCCCGCAACACCTCCTTTATTTACACCCCTGAAACCCGCCACCGCATTCTCTCAGTTTTCTCTTTCTCTCAAAGTAATCATGAATGAAAGGAATGGCGTCCACATACACAGAAGTCAAGTTAGCAAAGAAAATTTTTCAGTTTTTCACCACTGATTCTCGAGCATTACAAACTCTCATTAAACATCGCAAAAACTAGAGTTCTTTCTAAATAAGGGATTTTTCTCGAGCGTTCTATTTTAAAACCAATATGCATAAAGGAATATAGTTGTCAGTGGGTCGAGTAGTTCTTGAAGTTGTAATTAGGCCTAACTTTAACATATTTCATGACGTTAAATAACGCCAATCAGCAGTTATTTATATAAATTTAACAATTTGGTACGATGAAAAGTTGTTTTATTTCCTAAAATCATCAGTTCGTCATCAGGAGTTCTTAATTTAACATAGAAATTACAATCTCAACTGTTTTAGTTATTAATATCTACTTGTTAAGCGTGAATTGCTCGACTCGTTGTTTCCTACCCAGTTTTTTCCAAATGCCGCGCATAAGCAAATCATCTATTTCAATTCATTTCAATTCTAAACATTCTATCTTATCGGATTTCTTAAAAACAGTTTTTTGCCATTTTTCTAATTTTCTTATATGGGTAATTCTCCACAGACAGGGCACTTTCGTATCCAAGGGTTATATTACTGAAACTATTTGTTATACTGGTGCCAAACTCTGTGGGAATTTTCATTTTAGTACCTTACAATATGCCGTATAGTAAAAATTAAATTGCTTTGGGAGATGTCCACAGATGCCTGAAGCATATTTCGAAGCCACCTGGAAGATAAATAATGGAGTAATCGGAAAATTTATTTTTGGGCTCTTGAAGTTTAAATGAAGAATTACAGTTTTTATTATAAGCATATTAATACAGAAGCGGACCAAGAGCTTTCGGGGCCCGGGGCGGAACTGGTGTGGGGGCCCCTCAACTTTACTTTTGTAATCAAATTATTAGTGAAAAAGTGATTAAGAAATAATAATTGACGATACTCATTGAGCTATTGATTTATTGGACACAAAAACATGGAAGTTTTTCAATTATTAAAGATATTATTCCGTATTATTATCATGTTGTGGGGGCAACCAGGAACACCTTTGTGGGACCATTTTTTGCGTTGGATTGAAGAAAAAACCTCTCACTACTTATTCTTCCATGCTGTGAGCGTGAAAATAGAGAAATCTCTTCACAAATTAAAAAAAAAGTCTACAAAAACCTTGCATATTTTTATTAGTATCCATCGACGTAATTGACAATTATTTCTATATTTATTAACAAATTTCAATAAATAAAGGATAATAATATGTATCAGAACGGGGGTTAATGGATTGCAAAAGGATTTTTCAATCCATTCTACTTGAAAACTTTGGGAACAATTTTTATGTTGTTTTCCATCGACGTAATCTCCATAGACGTAACCTCACTTTCAACTAGTCAAGGGCAACCTGATTTTCAACTGTGCCTCTCTGAAAAACTTTTGCAGAAAAGTTATGAGAACGAAGTTTTTTTTATAAATTATTTTTTTTAATCATAAAATCACCAAAATAAACAAATAATAGGATTTTTATAATAAAAATCGGAAATAAATTCTTCCTATTTGGGAAATGTTTGATTTCTTACCATTCTGAATTTCGTTTGGCAAATTAACAGAGGATATGTTTATATAATCTAGCTTAGTCTAACCAAAGATATTATTACCTTTAGTCTAACTCGAAGCTACATGAACGGTTGTTATTTACCAACTTGAATTCAGTGAAAACATAAACGTTTGTTAATAAACATATTTCGTGAAAATCTTACTTATAAGTCTGATTCAAAGTGTAAACTTAGATGTTATCGTGCAAATTGTGTTTTGTGAAAACTGTGTTTCTTAAAAACTTTGTTTCATGGAAATGTTGTTTATTTATCAATTAATCAAATTTAAAAATATATATCAGTATATTTTAAGGGAGTTGGATTTATTCAGAAATTCGAACGTTTTTACTATGCATCATTATGCTTTCAGTAGGGGAATAAAAAGCGAAACGGCCATGAGTGAAAAATAGAAATCAGATTCACCAGCCATTAAATGGAATATAATTTAAACATTTCTAAATGAATTGAATATAGATAATCAGGTAGAAGTATCAGAATGCCCGGGAAGAATCAGTCGTAAAAGGAAGCTTGAAAAGCCTAATCTCTAAGAAGCTTTGTTACATAGATTAAGCTATTATTTTTTATAAATGAAGAAAAACTCTTATTGGTAAATTTTGATTATCTAGGTAATTTTGGTTAATTCGAAATTAAGAACAATTGTATATTTCGTATCAAAGTCGGTTGTTACGACCGCAAAAAATGTATAATATCCAAAAATTATTATTATTTGTTATTATGAAATTTGTAATTATGTTAATAAATTGAATTGTGATACCAACAAACAAAAAAATGCTATTTCTACGTTAAATCTTCTATTTTCAAACTATAATCAGAGATTGGTTCATTTCATCTAAAAAAAATTGATAATAAGATAAAGCTTTTTTTTTAAAGTTCTTTTTTTATGCTAAGGAATTTAACTTCAATCAAAAAATTCAGTTTTTGAAATATTAAAAAAAAAAAACTTATTTCCAAAGTTCCCTGTATTTGGAGAATTACCCATATATACAAAGATGGCTAGTACTTTGAACGTAGTGTGTCCACATATATTTCATTTATCCGTAAAGTTTTGAAACAACTTGTTCAGCAGGGTTCCCAAATAATTCGAAAAACCTACTGTCCACAGCTACCCAGTGATGCCAACTCTACCTCACTGTTTTGATTTCTCAACTTCAAATTAATTAATGATACGCGCTATCGTATGTAAATTATGCACAGTTGGGCACTGTTCAAGCATAATTCAAAATCCATAACATGCGTGCTCAGTGGAAAAGAAAGTTATTATGACATTTGATTTCCACTGCGATCCTGTTTCAAGCCCAAAAAGTAGTATTAACGTGTTACCGTCTTGAATGAAGTTTAAAAGGGACTACTTTTTGAAAATACTGTTCTGATACCGAAAGAAGCCTTAAAGTAAATACTATTTTCCCAGTAAATATGAGTTTTTCAATGCTATCGTTAGATGGCAGCACAGAAACAAAATGTGCAAAACAACAGTTGTACATTGTACATGGTGCAAAAGTCCGGTCAATACCAAACGTTCTGTCGTCTCGTCGACACGCTAACATCGATTTGAACTATAGCACATGCTTCGATTATGGGGATTCCTATTTCTTCATCTGTGTCTCATTAGGGGAAAGTCGGTTGAGATGTTCGTGCTAACTTGAACATTTCAAAAATATTTGTATTGCATAAGGCTGGATTCATTTCAATGGGAGGAGAACTTGAATGAAAGTTGTAGTGGTCGGGGTAGCACGTAGAGTTTAAATATAGAGAAACTAGAACAAGTTTCAAAGTGGAGATTTATCGTGCAAGGAAGTGATGATAGAAGAGTAGGGGTTGCATATCCTACTCTATTAGGTTCTTTATCGTTGCGGAAGCACTTTTGATTTACGTATTTTCGGATATTTCGATAATCATCCACACGTGAAAAATTTGCCTCTCACGTAGTAGATGCAATTGCATTTTAGATTTCATTCAATTCAATCAGCTGGATTTGGGATTCAAAGAAGAAACAGATGTGATATGCTAAGAAAAATTGTGATCTACACTACCGTTGGAAATTATGAGATCGATTGACGCAACTATCAAAAATCACTGCCGGCTTTGAACCACGATAACTCAGCGATAAAAGAAGATCAGGCATTTTTGAAAGAACAGTTAGAAAGCCTATGGAATTCCACGTCTAGTGATGTGAAACAGATTTTATTTTCACTTGCTGAAGAGGATACAGGACTTGATAAGTTTTGAAAAAAATTATAGATTTTCTAAAATTTTGTACCTCGAATTCAACTTCTAGCATGACCTACGAAAATTGTTACGAAAATCTGAAAATTATAAGGCCTATAGCCTGCAATTTCATCCTTAACTTGAGCCATAGAAACTCGAAAAATCTTCATCGGTTCCCGAGATACGATCAAAAATGTTCAATCGTATCTCAGTTGAGTTTTAGTCGACGATCACTGTTTTCGGCTGGTCTGCTGCTCACATCCTCCGTTGAGGCAGGACTGAATAGGCCACGCACAGAGGTGGTGCTTGATTGGAGCTGTCTTATACTTTTGATTCTGCTCAACAGTAATTTTTATTTCAAACTATTTTACATTTTTAAATTATTCATTGTTTTTAATTACTTACAATTATATCAATTCAAATAATATAAAAAATGTAGATATATTCAAGTTATAATAATATATAATAATAATTTCATTAATATTCACTTTCATTATTTCTTAGAGTTTCTCATATAAATCATTTATTTACGAATTAGATGCTGAATTCATTTGAAAAATATTTTACTCTCGTAAAAATATATCTACATTTTTATTAATATTCTAGCTGATAAAAATTTTTCGAAATGAAAGAACTGTTCATCATTTTTTTATTCTCTTATATGGGGGTAATTGTTAATTGAAATAATTGTGAATAATTAAAAAAGACAATGGATAATTTTTAAAATTTACAATCATTTGAACTAGAAATCACTGGTGAGAAGAATCAAAAGTATAAGAGGGCTCCAATCAAACACCACCTCCGTGCTTGGATCAATAATTTCATTAATTAGAACTTTTTTTTAAACTTATATTATTTGAGGAAGAATTTCTTCTCATCGATTAGTATTATACAAAAATTATTATAACTCTTCCGTTGAATGAACAAATTCTACTCCTCCATTAAATCATTCTTATAATGAAATTACTATTATTATAAAATAAAAAATTATATATTTTTATTAATTGTGGCCTATTCGGTCCTGGCTCAACGAAGGAAGCGAGCAGCAGACCGGTCGAAAAACGTGATCGTCGACTAAAATTCAAATCAGAAACGATTTCACATTTTTGATCGTATCTCGGGACACGATGAAGAATTTTTAAGTTTCTTTGGCCTAAATTAAAGATAAAACTTCAGGCTCTATATTGTTTAATTTTCACTTGATGAGAAAGATTAGATTCCAAATGTAACTTGAAAATACATTACTCTGCTTAAAATAAAATTTCCACGTCCAGACTTGTAACTAGAGAGTTTTCCTAAGGCACTTTTTACAGTGTGTGTCCAACTTTTATTCAAATTTGGTACTTTCCACGTAAAATAATGTATACATTTTTTAATCTCAAAATTATACTCAGGAAGTTAAATAGCAACAGTTTCTCACGATATTTCCTAACGTTTGACCCATCTTTTTCCGCGATTGTTCTGAAAATGAATGAATAATTGGAAATATTATCAATCGTCCATAAATTTATGTTAGATCACTGGACTGAAAAAGACACGTTTAAAAGGAGGAGTTGATTAAATAATTACTTATTATCAAATAATGTGCTCAGATTTGAACATTTTTTGAGTAAGATCCCGTTTAAAAACTGACAAGTCTGGATTTAAAACCATCAAAGAGAAATAACGGAAATTGAACTTTCAAATTCTTGAGCTTTAAGTTGTAACGTTCCGAATTTCGCAATCAAAGATGAAGAAATCCAAAAATTATGAACTTTTTTACTTGTGTATGATACCTGTCATATACTCTTTGAAATCCAACCACTTTAAACTGGAATTTTCACATCCTTGGAACACTCTTAATATTCTCCTGAAATTGAAGAGTTTGATATTGAGTCATTCACAGTTTGCAAATTTCATGCTGGGAGCATTGGAAAATCCATTTTCTATAAAAAAATGATGATGTGATGATCATATGATAAAAACCAAATTATTTTGACGTCCCAGAGGAACAGTTTTCTCCGTAAGTCTTCGAAAAAGCGTAATAATTTATGGAAAATTATACACTGACCTCCGAAATTATAGGCATATGTTCCTCTTTATTTCATTATTTTTATTTTTTTCATAAAATCAGAATTTATAGTGTTATAGTCGATGGAATAGTTTAAATTCATTCAAAAAGTTAGGGCATTTCGAAAATTTTTTAGACCATTTTTTGTGAGACTCGAAAATTCAATGAACGGTTCTTTCTAGTACTTGAAAATTCAAACAATTTGTTGTCACAACTAATCTCGACAAAAAAAAATGTCGAGAGTTATAGCATTTTCAAAAACCGAA
Source organism: Neuroterus valhalla (assembly GCA_011762715.2). NCBI lineage: Eukaryota > Metazoa > Arthropoda > Insecta > Hymenoptera > Cynipidae > Neuroterus > Neuroterus valhalla. The sequence continues at coordinate 11,343 of WSXT02177974.1, read as the reverse complement.
AATACAAACAAGATTACAAGCTAAATGAGATCCAAAAATTAAAATTTTTCCTTTTTAATATAATTTTTTATGGATGAAGCAAAAACTGCCTAAAACTGTTC
>WSXT02177974.1:0-11142 GCA_011762715.2 Neuroterus valhalla | reverse complement strand
AAATCATGCATTTGTTTATAATAATTTTTGATGAATTTAAGAAATTATATCAGATGATAAAAATACATCAAGGTGTTTCACAGGCAATGAGATTCGATTACAATCGGAAGAAAATTCGGTTCGTTTCTGCCTAAAAATGTTCAAATCATGCATTTGTTTATAATAATTTTTGATGAATTTGAGAAATTATATCAGATGATAAAAATACATCAAGGGGTTTTACAGGCAATGAGATTCGATTACAACCGGAAGAAAATTCGGTTCGTTTCTGCCTAAAACTGTTCAAATCATGCATTTGTTTATAATAATTTTTGATGAATTTAAGAAATTATATCAGATGATAAAAATACATCAAGGTGTTCCACAGGCAATGAGATTCGATTACAATCGGGAGAAAATTCGGTTTGTTCCTGCCTCAAACTGTTCACATAATGCATTTGTTTTCATTTATTGTTAACAAATTCAACAAATTATATTGGGTACCACGTTTTCATGATTACATTTCACCTCATTGCTCTAAACGAGCGATTTCGATGCATAAATGTACTTCACGAAAACATCATCCATCATACTGGATATTTGTTGCAACAATTCGTTCATAACAAATAATTTTACATATCAACCAATTTTTCTCTTCCGCCAACCCTTTTGCACCAAACCTGAGGCCTGATCTCACTAAGAAAAATTTGCACAGAGAATTAGAGAAAAAATTTAAAGAATCAACATTTTTTCGCTATTTGCAGCTCTATAAAAATTCAAACGAACAAAAGTTTAAAAATCGGCCTCGACGAATTTCTTTAGAATTCAATACTGACTTTAAAAAAAAAAATTTAATCTGTGAAGAATTGTGACCTATGGGTCATTTTGAACATCGTTCTTTCATTTTGCTCCACTGTGCGTGGTAAGGGGAAAAAGGTAACGATTTCAATAAGTTTGCTCAGGTTTATTTCATGGACGTAGAAATTAACGGGACGGAGCACAAAGTCCCATCATAGGCGAGGGGATTGACTTGATACATCGGGAGGGGTGAAGGTATCCCCACTTTCTTGGTAGGGTGCCAGAGACGACTCTGGATTGGCTAGTCCGCTAGTGACAATGCGTGTGAGCCGCGCGTTATTTGAAATGTCAAATCGAGTATAATCTCTATTTAGAAAAACTCAGATTACTGCAAATTATTGGAGTGACAGTTATTATTTGACGTTAAAAATAATAAGCTCAGTACAAATGAGTTAATAAGATATATGGATTTTTTCCAATCGATTTTATTCATTGAAAGAGATTAGTAACAATACGTCTGAGAGTTTAAAATAATAAAAAAATTAAAATAAAATAAATTACTAAAATCATAAATTAAGAGGAAGATTCAATATACAGAATCCGTTCAATGAAAATGTATTTGAATGCGTAATAATCGTCGTGATAAACGAGACATTCCGTGAGGTAGTTGGTTTTTTGTTGCATGTCGCTAAGTTTACTAGGCCCACTGTGTCACTTTGTGATTTTATATTCTGGAATGAATAACGTAGAATTTATAATTTGATTGACATTATTCCAATTTTCATAGTAGAAAGAAGGAAGTTATCCAAAGAAAAACTCAGTTATAGAAATTACCAAGTTCATCGAAAATTTTGGTTATAATAATATTTATTTAAGAAAATGTCTTTTAGTGGATTGAGTTATTCGTAGAATCCTTGAATCATTTTTTTGCTTATATGCATATACAACCCTTCAGAATGGAATAAATCTTTGCTCGATGTCTATCATTTAAACATAACCTCAACCTTAAATCACTTACCGATGATAAGTCACTTTCCTACCACTTTTATCACACTTCTTTTGTTCGTTGTGCTTTTCTAGAGCGGTTTTACAAGTTCTCAATACACATTTTTCTTTTATACGCGTTTTCACCCTCATTTTTGCAGCATAATATTTATTTGTTTACAATTTTCAAACCACAAAAGACCTTCAACCGGCTAAAGCGACGAAAACTGTAATTGACCAAACAGACCACCCTGGCGGAAGTTTCGGATTGAAATTTGTTGCGAACCAATTCGAATCATTCCGGAATCTGTATCCGAACCATTCCGAAGTCATCCGAAATGAATATTCAATCCTTTCTAATCCATGTGTCGGAATCAAAGTCAATCCGAATGAATCCGATACTTCTCTGAAACTAGCACTTATTCCTTTTCAATCCGTGTAGCCGATAAGATTGAATCCGAATTGAACTATTAGTCCTTCCAATCCGTGATCTTAATCCGAATGAATCAGAAACCTTGTTTTAATCCTTGCCAATCTGCCCTTCTAATCCGAATGAATTGGAGGCTCATACGAAATGACTATTCAATCCTTTCTAAAATGGTAGGTAATATGGTAGGTGAAATGCAAAAAGCAGCAAATGCGGCATGGGAAGTCTTAAAAAGGGCAAGGATAGGAGGTTCGGACAAGAGACTCTACATAATGGACGTTCTAGTTAAATCCGGAGGACTGTATGGAGTAGAAATCGGGGGCTGGGAAAAAGGGATGAAATAGGAAGGGCTCATGGGAGCTACATAAAGATGGCGATGGGTTTAGACAAAAATACGCCAGATTACATCTGGAAGATTGAATCTGGTAGGTTTAGTCTTGAAATCGTTAAGTGCTAGTTTCAGAGAAGTATCGGATTCATTTGGTGAATTTGATTCCGACGCATGGATTAGAAAGGATTGAACAGTCATTTCGTATGAGCCTGGGATTCATTCGGATCAAAAGTGCAGATTGGAAAGGATTGAAATGAGGTTTCTGATTCATTCGGATCAAGATCACGGATTGGAAAGGATAATAGTTTAATTCGGATTCGATCGGATTGGCCACAAGGATTGGAAAGGAATAAGTGCTGGTTTCGGAGAAGTATCGGATTCATTCGGATTGAATTCGATTCCGACGCATGGATTAGAAAGGATTGAACCGTCATTTCGTATGAGACTCGGATTCGTTCGGATCAAAAAGGCGGATTGGAAAGGATGAAACAAGGTTTCTGATTCATTCGGATCAAGATTACGGATTGAAAAGGATTAATAGTTCAATTCGGATCCAATCGGATGATCATTTCGGATGACTTCGGAATGAATCGGATGCAGATTCTCGAATGATTCGGTAGAGTTTGGATTGGTTCGGAATAAATTTCAATCCGAAACTTCCGCCAGGGCGATCACTCGGCACAATGAGAGCCCTCCAAAGAAGTGGGGAGAGCATGCGTGGTGTGCGTTGTTCCCCTTACTCACGCGGTACCAGACCCCGCAGGTTTGTGCTTCGTCCCGGTAATTTCTATGTGCATATTTTATTTCATCTAGATACGCATAAATAATTATACATACTTAGAGAAATGCTCTTTCCTGTCAGAAGGATGCGTTCCGACACACGATGAATTTCCTTATACCTCAATGGTTCAAAGGATTTAGTCTTTCAACTAAATGATTCTGTTTGTTCTGAATATTTATTAACATGTTTCTAAATATAACAGACAAGAGGGCGACATATTTCTTTCAAGTCTCTTTTTCTTTGAGTGAAAACATAGGAAATCCTCTTTGAATACGTTCAACAACTTTTTCTATTTGCTGTGATGCAGACACCTTTTATCCCTCCCAATCGAGTTAATTTTTCTTTGACAATGTTACTCTTCTCCAAAAATTGTAATCGCATAACTTTATAAGGTTACACGACACTCGATACTCTATACAACGATCAAATTAGTTGGTAAAGATTCATAAACCACGGTATAATAAGTAATGATTTTGTAGCTATTTGTTTGTCCAAAGTGCAGCATAGACTACTGTATATACTGCACTCCGAATGCAGACGGCTATGGTCAGCCAGCCAAGTTAGAACAATGAGCTGGACACTTCACGCTTGCAGTCAGTTCACCCAACTAGGCCTTCATTCAGCAACATACTTGAAAACTAAATATTTTTTTATCTTGTTTTTACTGGATAGAAAGTTAAACAATACAAATTGAGCATTCAACATTATTTCAAAGGTTTAATTTAACACCTTTCATCATTAATTCGAATAATAAGTTTGACATTTGTGATTTCCAAAGACCAAATCAAGTAAATTTACCTTCTTTTGATAACCAAATTCAATTACAGCAACACTTTTCAATATCCAGAACTCTGACATTTGAAAATCAATTAACTAAATTACAATTCTTACAGTATGGGAATTTTGGAGGCATTGCATTTTAACATTTTCAATGTAAATAAGAAGGTGGGTCATTTTCGAAAGAATGATTATTTTAGATTGCGCTTTGATACATTTTCTTAAGGCCCTAAGAAAGGACAAGCTCGTTGACCAGCCTTTTTTGACCAACGGTTATAGTTTCATCCATCGAAAACAATCATGAAGAAATGAGAAAATCTCATTTTTTTCGTTAAACTTTGCAAGATACAAAAAAAGTGGTGGAAGGAAAAAATTTTCGACCTCAAAAAGACCCACAAACTCGCTGCAGATTGTTTTTATATGAGATGCATTATTTTCACTCTAATCGTGGAAAAAGCTAATGAAGATGGAATAATTCCATTTTTCGGTCAAACTATGCACAATACGTAGAGAGATTTGGAAATTAAAATTTTTAACCCCAAAAAGATCCAAAAATTTGTTAGAAATAATTATTTGGTAAGATGCATCGTTTTTGTTCAAATCAAGGAAAATAGCAGGCGCGAGTATTACAATGAGCATTAGCTAATTTACGAGGAAGAGAGACATTTCGATGATATTATTCTAATTCCAAAAAACTAATTTAATTTCTTTCAACTATGATGAGCCAAAAAAAGTAGATTCTGAATATGACATTTATCATCCATTTTCCTGTTTCCACCCCTTTATTCTACTGCCTTACAACGTCTCATAAACGCAATCGACTTTGTTCTCTCCCGCGAGAGCAGTTACATTATGTCGTTTCACATACTCTAATAATAAAAACAGAGCTGAATTGTGAAGATTTTAATTAAGTCTTTTTACTTAAACAACTTTCATTTCGCAGTCGGATATCAGTTTTTATTCCTGTCTATGATTTCTCCATCTATTCCAGAGAATTAATAATTCATTTATTTAGGAAATTAAATTAGAACTGTCCAAGATGACGAAATGAGAATCTTAGCATAAAAGTGTATAATTTATTTATCTATTCACGAGCAATAAATTGAGTTTTAAATTTAATTAAAATTTGAACTTCAATGATGCAATATCGAGCCCTATAAAACAAGTTCGGATTTCCTAACAACTTATAAACTTCCAAAATTACGTAAGGGAGAGTATTTATCACTGGGTCCTTGTAGACACTGGGTATTTTCAATTATTCGAAAAAATAGTAAAGCAATTTATTTCAAACTTCAGTGGAAAATAGAATATATACGGACACAATACATCAAGGAGTTGACGCCATCGGATTATATTGAAAAAGAGGAACTGTCTTCAAGATTATGCCGAAAAAATATCTCAACTTTTGAGTACTTGAACAGATATAGGAAGATAGGTATGTTCATAAATGATTATGCAATTAATTCGTTATTTCATAAAATTTCCAAGAAGTACACTTTGAAAACAAGACGACTCTGCAAATTAGAAAAATCTATTATCTTACAAAAACGTTCAGATTTGTGTTTTTTGAAATCATGAGTTCCGTGAAATTTGGGCTTATTAGAACTTCCGAAATAACACAGACTTCCTTTACGTTTTTTATAGAATATTTTTAAGATAGACAAAAAGATCACACAAATGAAGAAGAAATCCAAGGATACTCGAAGATTATAATAGTTTCAGTGAATATTGTGTTTTTTTGTACCATCAAGGCATAATCTCTTACACGGTAAACGTGACACGTAGAGTCATATTTGGTAGGACACCACTCTCCCGCCAACATGCCAACGTCACGCGATATTCCCAGACAGTCGCCCATCCAAGTACTAATCGTGCCCAACACTTCTTAACTTCAGTGATCGTACTGGAAAAGTTTTTTTGAGCGTGACATGGCCGTTGGCGAAAATATAAATCTTTCATGATTCAAAATCAAATTCCTCGTTGGAAAATTATCTGTTCGGAATTGAGTTATCCTGATGAAACCCAGTATTATGTGGTTGAATTTAACTGTTTGAAAATTCGTCATTTTTATTTTATGTCTTTATTTTATTTTATTTATTTATGTTTTTTACAGTTATTCTCAGGTCGATTGAAGCATTTTTTTTTTTTGATTCCGCAAAAAGTGCAACTATTCTGTTGAGAGTATACGTATATTGCTGAAAATTATTCCTTTTTGTGGAAGTTATCCTCTTTTGCGTTAAAAATTGGTCTGTTCAGCTCAAAGCTGAAAAAATCATGTAGCTTTGCCGACCGAAGATTCCACTATACTAGAAATTGCCAAATTCAAACGAAAGAATATTGGAAACACATATTTTATAGAATATTGGAAAAATAGACGTATGCGTAGGAAAGCGATAAACACGAGTGGATCCTTTCGTGTCTCCTTGTCCACTGGCGACTGAAGAAAAGAGATTCTTTTGAAAATGAAATATAACCCAGTCCCCATTTTATGGGGGCGGGGGGGGGGGCTGTTAAAAATTCCTGCGCAAATGCCCCTATACGAACCAGTTGAATTTTGTACAAAATTACTTAGCTCCTTTAGACAAGAATCTGAATTTACAAGAAAAACTTTAAAGTCTAATCACAAAAAATACAAATTTTCAACTGAACGGATAGTATTTTAAATAATAGAATTTCAAGGCAAATATAAGGTACTCATCCTCGTATCATCATGTAGCTTTGCCGACTAGAGATTCCTCTATATTGAAAATTGACGCTTTACCACAAAAGGATATTGGAAACACGTATTTTGTCAAATATTGGAAAAAATAAACGCGTATGAAGGAAACCGATAAACACGATACAAGGACAAAATCTTTTCCTCACTTCCTTCATGTGTCCACCTTAAAATGAACTCTTCAATCGCTTTTATAAAAAATAGACTTTCAGTTCATTATTTTAGCTCATAACGCACTGTACGATGCTTACTATTTTTTGTCCAGCTGTCGCACACGGAAAATGCGGGTTTGGAGCCAGTTCCGAGAGAATAAAATGGTAGATTCTTCGATTGATTGACGGATTATCAGGATTATGGACTTTAATTTGGAGGTTTTTGTTTCACTTTGTCAACGCGGTACCTGTAGCTCCTCCACGCTAAATTCACTTCTCTTACATACTTTTCCCACAAACTTATTCGAAAATAGGAATAATTTTAAATCAGCATTCTACAGATTTTTCGCGAATTCTGTTGTCCATTTTATTTTTGCAAGATACAGCCTCACAGTAGTCTGGAGGTCCCGAAAAGTTGGCCATAAATCGAATTATCAACAGAAAAACGCGAAAATCGGTATCCTATAGTTTTTGAGGTCAAGGAATTCAAATATGTAATCAAAATTTCAAAAAACGAAATGGCCGATCCAAAATGGCCGATAGATTCTCAAAAAAGTGCCATGCCGCTCGCGAAAACTTGCAGTCGGGGGTTCTCGAGGTCAACGGATTCAAGTGCAAGGTTGAATGACACAACGAAAATGTTGATCTTCTTTTCATTATTTCTTGTACGATCATAATTGAAATTTTTAATTTTTTGAGAAAATTTAAAAAGTTGTATTCACGATCTTGTAGGACTCCCAAAAAAGAAACATTTTTTCTCACTGACTTTCTTTTCAATCTTGCGTTATTTGGCTTACGATTCTTATTTTCGTTTACATCATTGGATTTTTGGATGCCACAACTCTGAAATTTTTGTTTTTATCAAAAATAAATCAAAAGGATAAATCGTTTCACCTTTAACCTACTACAAGAAACTGTACTTGCAATTTTGGGGTCTTGGAAAAAAAGTCCAACGAAATTTTCAAAATGCTCCCCCTTTTTAATTTTTGATCCAAAAGAGCTGGTTAACGAACTCGACTTGTCTTTTTGGTCCCTAAAAATGGGTGCGAAAGTGCGATCGAATATGATCATTCTTCCGGAAGTTATCGAGTTCACAAATTATTTTCAATTATTTTCTGTGCGATCAAAATTGGAACTTTCGATTTTTTGAGAAAATTCAAAAAGTTGTATTCACGATACTGTAGAGCTCCCAAGAAGAAACATTTTTTCTATCTGACTTTCTTTTTAATCTTGCGGTATTTGTCTAAAATTCTTATTTCTTCGATATTTTTGAATTTTGAAAATACCATAACTTTGACAATTTTGTTTTTATCGAAAAAAATGAAAAGGATAAAAAAAAGCTGGTTAACAAACTTTAATTGTCTTTTTGGTCCCTCAAAATGTGTGCCAAAGAGCAATCCAATTCGAATAGTCTTTCAAAAGTTATGGAGCATAAAGACGACAACCACAACGACAACAGACAGACAGACACTAATGACGAGCGTGTGAGCACCCACGAAAAAAAACAAATTCGACAAATGGTGCAAACATGTGCAGCTGAATTTTAAAAATTCTCAATCAATTGGCCTTCAGTAAGATAATCCAATTTGAATCTTGAGTGAACCGCGTTAAACTACAACTATATGAATGGGTTTTTGCAACGATAAAGATTTTTTTTATGTGTTACCCAGAAATATCCTGATAGCCACATAACGATCGACACGCATTAGAAACTTATTATACATACCTTCAACAGCCGTCCCCATAATAAAACCAGAAATTCAGCTTTTTTATGTAACGTAATACCACTTAAAACTGAGCGCAAACTTCGACGTTGCGGAGCACGCTCCACGCAAACATCTAAATAGCTGACTTTGCAGCGCTCCCTGCAGTCGTATAGGTATCTAAGCGCGCTTCCCTTTTGCCATTTGATGTATAAATATGTCAATAATGAATTAGCGTACCCGGAAGCGCGCAAAAAAGGTTCGATTTCCGATTTATGGCCAACTTTTTGGGTCCTCCAGACCACTGTAAGCCCGCTGAATTCCTGAATTTCCGTTAATTGGGAAGAAATGCATTAAATGATTAAAAACCTAATTTTTCTTCTCTTTTTTAATAAACATGTGATGTACTTTGTTATGGGTAAAACCAGAACACCGGTTCTGGTTTTACCCATCGGAAATGCTATGGAAAAATCAAAATTTCTGATTCGACGCAAAACGGCGTAAGATACGTAAAAACGTTAAGGGAAAAAATGGTAGTTCTTCAACTGACCTACGAGTTGTCTTCAAATTATTTTCTGATTTTACTCGTGGCTTTGATTTCAACCATGAAAAATTATATAAAATAAATAAAAAATCAAATTTTGGACCAAAGAAGGCAACGTTGTAAGAATGTTCAAATGATGAACTATAGCTTTTCAAAGAACTCACAAATCGTCCTTAACCATTTTTTGTTAGGAGTCGTGGTTTTGGTTTCAACTGTCAAAAAGTTCGAAGAACATATTTGAAGTTTTTTTTCCATTTTTCGGGAACTGTTGGATAATGATAAAAGCTATAAATCTGAAAGGAAAATGAGTAGTTGAGAATCATAATCTCTCTGAAGATAAATGTTAATTGATGCGATGTCAGATATCAAAAGTTGTGAAATAGTCCAGTATACTGAGACGGATTCCTATGTGTATTATTGCAATTCGTTGGGTAAGAAAATTTCTTTTCCCATATTTAGGGTACCATATAGGAAGCTTAAATCTGAGTTTTTGACCATCAACCCTTTGCAAGTTGTCTACCATCTTGAATTAAGGGGCTATTTCTTGTATTGCGTATAACAGTCGTATTTTTGATTTGATCGAGAAAACAATTGATACTATTTTTCATGAGAAAATTAAGATCTACAAATTAGTATATTTGATGTTTTCTCGTACTTTGCTTATTTGTTGCTTAAAAATCGATTATACAAATAAAAAGAGGGTTGAAATTTTTTCAAATCGAATATCTTTTTGGTCTCGGTGCTATCGCAAAACTTCCAAGACAAAAGTTGTAACTCACACGATCCTCTACAATTTTTGCGAGCGATGTGCCGTACTAAATTATTCCAAGTTTCGTTCATGGAATGGAGCTCAACATTTTTCATCTCTCTTTTTTATTTTTTTTCAATCAAATATCATTTTGACCATTTTCGTGTGTGCATGACTTATATTGCAATTATCTTTTATTTGTTATTTTTATTTTGAATTTTTGTTGTTTCTAAACTTCACTTTTATTATTTTTATTGGCATTTCAATTATTTACTATTGTTCAATATAATTTTATACTATTACTTATGGAATGATTCATCACGATTACGATGCATTTATTATTCTTGTTTGTTGGAAGAATAAATAAAAAATTCTCAAAAATGAAGAATGAGAAAATTTGTACAGCAATTTGATAACAAAAGGTACTTTCTAAAATTGTGAGATTCATGTTACGAACACTACAATCTTCAACTTATAAATATGCAATCTGTAATGCAATTTCAAGGTTCTCGATCAGTTTCAGTTTTTTCTTCTTCACAAATCCACAAAAAATCGTCTTTTTTTTCATTTATCCCAGTTGAAAATGATTTGATCTGACGTCTGATCTGACATAAAACTAACATTGGAAACTGGACATATTTTATTTATATCAGGAGAACGTGCAGTGTAATTATATTTTGTATAGTGTGTTGTTTAAATGGTGTTGATTGTGTGCAGCTGAAATAGTGTTCTTTTGTATCTTGTGTGACTTGTATCATTTATAGGACAGATACATTTCGAAACTAATAACTTACTCACACAATAAATTATTACTCAATTTAACTACATATTCGGTACAAACTTACACCATTTACCTCATGCAAGATACAAAAGAACACTATCTTAGCTGCACACAATTAACACCATTTAAACAACACACTATACATAAATATAATTACACTGCACGTTTTCCTGCTAGAAATAAAATATGGCCAATTTCCAATGTTTCTTTTATGTCTGACACACAAAAACACAATAGCACAATAAAAAAATCTGCCCGCTGCGCGGGCACATTCTCATCGCGAGCTTTGCGCGCAGCTCGCTTCGCTCGCAAGTTTGAGCGCGCCTAGGGCGCGCGTCTCTCGAATCTCGCGCTTCGCGCTCGAAGGTAATCTCACCTCGCGCTCCGCGCTCGGTCATGAATTTACCTCGCGCTACGCGCT
>WSXT02177963.1:0-21612 GCA_011762715.2 Neuroterus valhalla | reverse complement strand
TATATTTATATAAAGTATTGAGAATTGGGAATTGAGAACTATTCAATTTTGAATCCTCTACATTCTATAATGTTCCATTTCTTGAATCTAGAATTATTCAAAACTATACATATGCATAAATAAATTCTAAATTCAGAATAGTTCAATTTGAGGCTTTCATATAAAAACTATTGCAGAATGTTAAAATTGCAAAGACTATTGGGAAATTTTCATCCACGATAGATTTCAATTCGTGACCATCAATTTCGGATTGGAATTGCTTGAATGCTTATTGTTTAATTCACATAACGTCATCAATTTTCAAATGTCTCATACTTTTCAATTTAATCTGAAATCATTGAATTGTGAACCTTCTAAAATTGAAAAATATTCAGCTACAAATTATGACGTTCTTCATTCGTCCCTTCCTCGAATTCCATTTTCAAATCATAAGGTTCCAAACTCTTCCAATTCAAAATAATTTGAATCGCATAATTACAAAGTTCTTCGAAAATTTTTCAATTTCTACGATTTCCGATACCATCTTTCTGAATCTCAAATAGAACTTCAGAATTATTCAATTTTGAGGAACAATAACTCATTATTAATAAAGTCGTGAGCGCTCCCCCTTACCCCTACGATACTTGGGAAAAGAGGAAGGTATGTGTCTTAGCCTTTTCTGCTAGGGAGAGATGCTGCGCTTTTGCCACCTCCGAGGGTGAGAGATGCCGCAGGACAGTGGTGGAAAATCCAAAATAACGTGCCAAAACCTCGAAATTTCGTTGTTGTGTGATATGAATTCAATTCTTCGATGGAAAATAAGTTAATAAGATGAGCTGAGTTAAGCTTAGAGCCTTATTGTTTTGTGACCAGAAAAGTGTTTAGAATAAAATAGCGTTGAGATCAGCTGTGGTAATTTTTAGGTTTGGTTTTTTATGCGATTTCTTTGTGGCATGCTCGCATGCCGTTCCGGGTACCCTGACTTCGAAATATAGTTCATATTTTAAAATTCAGAATGTCGGTCACAAAATGGCGACCTGCATTTAAAAAAATTGTTCTTCGCGTAGAAATCAACTGATACATACATTTTTGCCCTCGCTTAATTCGGAAATTATATTCATTTGTCAAAATTCAAGATAGCGGTGGATATAGTAGAATGTATTGTAGCAATTCATGAAAAGAACATTCTCATAAATAAAGAATGATTCGACCGTATGTCTTATTTTCTTCACGTGTTATTTCTGTTATCCATCGAGTTGACCTCAAAACATGACCTATACACAAAATTATTCAGCCATTTCGTAGCCGCCATTTCGAATTTTGAAAAATGAATATCGTTTCCGAATTCAGCGACCCCAAAAGTGTATGTTTGAGTATCCATCAGTTTGAATTTTGAAAAATGAGTATCATTTTTGAATTCAGCGACAACGAAAAGTTCCAGGTAAGTATATTTCAACAACATATATACACGATTAGGGGTTTTAGCGCGTTATTAAGGATTTTCTACTACTGTGCGCAAGGAGACAATCCGGTTCAGGAGATCTACCACAAAATTGCCAAGCTTCTTAGTAAAGACGGCGCGGGAGGGACATTCTGCAAGAGAAGCATGCGCAAAGGAGACTCCACATGTGACTCGTTTTAAACCCGAGCGTAACCTATCCCTTTTCAAGCGACGCACATGGATCCGACTATATCATGTTGGATCCACGACGCACAGTGGTTCAAAATCCCTAATTTCCGGTCAAAATCCCTAAAAATATAATAATCGTATCAAAAGGTACATATCCGGAAGTTTTTGGGGTCGCTGAATTCGAAAATAATATTCGTTTTCTAAAATTCAAAATGGCGGACATAAAATGGCGGCCGACTTGCTTTCAAAAATAGAGTATGGAATAGAAATCAACTTTTACTTGCATAAACTACTATTACATTTAAAAAATCATTTTTTGAGTCAATAAAAAGTAAATGAGTACGAATAAGAAACGATTTGGTCAGAAATTTCTTCGTGCAAAAAAAGCTTGAAAGCTCCCTTCTAAACCCCCGTATCGCTCATGGTACAAGCCCCTCGCTATGTGCCGCGCCAGGCACGTGAAACGGTGCGCCGCACGCCTCAAAGAAATTGTTTCCGAAAGAAGACGGGCAAGCTAGGGCGGAAAATCTTAACGCCACATTATTGGGGACACCTTCACGTGTACAACACAGTGAGAATCGAAGCGGCCTGGAGCACTTATCCTTTAATGAATAAAATCCATGAGGGCAGGGAATACTGGTCAACTTGCAACTGCCTTTTTTCGACACTTACATTTCACTCGGACGCGCGAGAATTTTCAGCTGCGTAACAAGTGTTCGGCGGAGCATTCGACTTTGAACGAATGCCTTTTTTTAACTAATAAATAGGAAAATCTGCTCTTTTGGGTTTCTTGACAGAAATGCATCTTATACACGTACAGTGAATTACAACTCGATCGGAAACTGACGATTTTCGAGGTTTTGACCGAAAATTTGGGATTTTGAACCACTGTGCGACGATGGCAATGTTTCCGAAACTTTTGTCCTGCTGAGGCCTACGTCGTCTGGGAGCAAGAGAGTTTTTCCTGTCCCTTCAATGTCCATGAGGAAAACTAGCTTATATTTATGTATTTTGGCCTCCTGAATCCAAATTTCGAGGACGCCAAGCCCTAAGTGGTCACATTGGAAAGCTATTAGAAAATTAATTGATTAAACGATTGCCACTTTTTACCGACTCAAGTTGCAGGGCCCTGCGGTATATCATATGATTCAAAATTTGATAAGGAATACGTTTTTTTCAATTTCAAAAGTTTCATTAGAACCCAATATTTTTCAAATAAACCACGGTAAACCCATACGAACGGAAAATTTTATTGTTTAACAGGCTACGCCTTTTTTTTATGATTAATTACTCATTGTCGGCCTCCCGTAGGAATGGAATCTTTTGCCTGAGCAGAAAGATACATTTTTGAAGTGTTCAAAAAATGAATGGTTGCTTCAGGAGTTGTTAGGAATGTGGATTATCAACCTTCGAACGGGTATTTAGTACGATAAATAAATTATTCCCATTATCTAACACATCTTACGATTTGAGTATGCTACAGCCAACAGATATTGAAGAAGCGGATTTGAAAATAATGTTTCACATAAAGCATGCTGTAGATCAGAGATTTAAAAATATTGATTCAGAAAATCTTTAAGAGACATACCGTCGCATGAATTGTCGAAGCACTATGGAGGTTTATTCTGGTCAATCTTACCAGCCTTGCACCACTTAACTAGAGCTGACTATACCTATAAAGACGGTACTTAAAAGTCAGCACTGGCAGCAAATCCTGAAAAACACTTACCAAACTTTCGCCAAGGTGAATAAATCCGCACTCTCATTACATACTTTGAGAAGTACGTTAAAAAATCATTAAAGCGAATTGTAGAATGATTTGTTTTTGTAGGAACTTCTTCTGTAATAATTGAAGCAGATATTTAGAGAGCAGAAGAGTATTTGGTTGAAGTTTTTAAAAATGACAACAAAATAGTTACATTTGATGAATTACGTTACAATATACGTAATCATGGAGAATGTGTTCCTGTGGATGCGTTACCACCTACAAGCAATTTATTCAAGTTTCAGATTCGTACTGAATTTGATATATTAGGTACATTTGCAAACACATTATTTCCGAACAGAAATCAAACCATTGGATCCAAAATCGTTTGGCTGGATCGAAGACAATGATTTGCTAATGCCTACTAGATTGTCAAGCATCGACAAATTTCTTGTTCACTCAAATCGCCGTAGTTGTGGAATTCATAACTTCGATAGAAAAAAAAGGATAAGCCTGTTGACAATAAAATTTTCCGTTCTTATCCCTGGAACTTGGATAGGGTTAAAGTGGCAACCGTTTAAACAAGTAATATGTTGATGACTTTCCAATGTGACCACTTATGGCTTGGCACCTTTGAAATTAAGATTCATGAGAGAAAAACACATAGAAATAACAGAGTTTTTCTTACGGACATTAAAGGCCCATGATATCCCCTCTCGCTGCTAGACTAACGGTCCCTTGCTTACCACTTGTTCTGGTAACATTGCTCACGGGATACATTTTGCTTTATTATTGTACTAATCATTTAAAATAAAAATTTTTTCAGTAAAACAAGACATCTCTCCATTTTTCGTAAAACCGACAAAGTACATTTATGGACCTTAGCACATGTCAGTACAAAACCAGGTGAATGACACTCATTTCCTTATTTTGTGGAGAATCTGCGATTTTTTCCAAGGGAACGAATAACTACCTTTTGACGAAAATATTTGAAGCAGAATCAACAAAAGTACGCAAGCAACTCATGTCGTGAATATTTTCTGATTCGAAGGGACTTATCTTTCTGTCCTGTAAGAGGATTAAAAAAGTGATCTATTCAAATTCGAACATCTACACAGCGTCAAAAACCTACTGCTGTTTTGATGGATTGATGATTGTTTCTCACCTACTGCGATTTGTTGGGATTTGCAATATTCTAAACGTTTCGAATTACTGCTGACCGCTGAAGCCCCCTAAGCCAAATGAAAAAGAAATCTGCCCGCTGCGCAGGCACATTCTCATCGCGCGCTCCGCTCGCAAGTTTGGGCGTGCCTGGGACGCGCGTCTTTCGGATCTCGCACTTCGCGCTCGATGGTGATCTCACTTTGCGCTCCGAGCTCAGTTATGGATTAACTTCTCGCTGCGCTTTGCCTTTATACTACCGTGAAGTTGTATATAGAGCTTGTGAAATTCAAAAGCGAAATGTCTCCTGCTTTGATTTGATGAGTGTGCATGTTCTTTTGTTAAAGCTTCTCCGGCTTTAAATTGTAGCATTCTTTCAAGATTTATAATTGCCTTTTGTAGTTCATTTTTTTGAGTCTGCAAGCTAAATTCACAAAATATACCCCAACTCAAATGTTAAAATGAATGGAAACGTCAATTTTTATTCCCGAAGGCTGTTTTCTCAGTATGCTGCTAAAGAAATTCCCGCAGAGAAAATATTTTACACAATTTCGAAAACGTTTTGATTACGAAACAAAGATCCAATGAGTATTTTTCTCGGGTATACTAGAGAATGAGGACAGGAAATAATAAGGATTCGTTAGTATTTTGTTTGAACTTTGCACAATCGACATCAAGAAATGTATATACCCTAGAGTCTGGAAATAAAAGAAGAAATAGAATAGGCTCTGTTGGCTCTGTTTGCTCTGTGCCGTGTTGCGTTCTCCAACTCCTGACCCGTTTCGTTCGAAGTTGGAAAATTGAAAAACTTAGTTGACGAAGTGTATTTTCTTCCTTTCTACGAACTTGTTTGGTTCATTTCATATGGACACTGATAGTTATCTGATGACTATATTTCTTCGGCAAAGTTGTGGCACGAATTCTTATTATTTTTGTACATTTATTATTTATCATGGAAAGTATTAGGTTCATGTGAGTTTGGATCTATCCAATTTTCGAAAGTTCTTGACATTTTGGAACCCGCGGAGTGGAGAAAAATGGGTTTCACGATAGTGCCTGTCCGTATGTTAGTATGTATGTCTGTCTGGCAGGCTTTCTGTCTGTCTTTCTATTGACATTCTCAGAAGTATGACGGAACGATACCCTCCTACGGAATTTTCTAATTTGGATTTTCTCCCGCACACTGTTTTTTGATCTGGAAACGAAAGTCTCGTTCCTTAACCAGCCTTCTACCACTAATATTTATAATCTTTCCCATACAAAATAAAATTGAGAAAAGTCGAAATTCTACTTCTTCACGAGACCACGCCTAATACAGCAAAAAGACACGGAACCAAATTTATTACATACGACAAGTTCTACTTAATTGCTCTCAAGTGGTTTTCGATGGGGATGATTACTTTTGTTCCAAACCTGGGAAGTAGTACAAGAAAATAGAAATTTCAAATTTGTAACTGAACAATGCGAAATAAAATGATTTTTACGTTCTGTGCCATAAGACAATCCAAAACTTGAACCCATATAGACTAAGAATGCCTAATACGATTGAAGGTTTAATAGTAAAATTTTCTGTTTTCCTTATCACCTTATCCTTTCCGTAATTTATTAAAGTATGCAATGAATGTTTTTTAATAGTTCCTATATTCCTAATAAAAAAATGAAAGTATAACCCTATTTTAGTATATTCAGCTCAACCCAAATTTTCGATATTCATATCAAGATGGATGAAAATTTCACAATTCCTCCATTTGATTCTAACTTCCTCGAAAGTAAAGAATAATTTTTCTATTATTTCCAGCACTTTTTCTTGACTTTGGGAATAAAAATTCGAAATGCAGCAAATGTTGAACACTTCATCGGAGAACGGTATGAAATAGATGGTACGTATAGGTCATGATTAAAAAAATAATATTGATGGAGTAATCATCGAATATCTTAACAATTTTTCTCGTATATTAGGATATGTGTACACGAAAACCTTAAATTACAGGAGATTTGTGTAGAAGGTCGATATTTTGAACAAGTATAATAAGTTTTCAAACATTGTCTAAAAAATCGAAAAATTACCACATAAATTTTTGTATCCACTTGAGGTGTTCGTCAAGTTTTTTTCAGGCCTACACTTCCGATTGAGGAGGGCATTTTTAATAGCTGTTAAATTTAAGCAGAAGAATTAAAGAGAACGGAAGGATAATGTGGAAGCAGAAAAAAATTGATTGATAATGTCTAACGTACCTCGGTTCGACAAGAAGTCAATGCGAACGAAATTTCCTTATCTTAAGAACAAGGATTCGAGTTTTCATGATGAGGATTACCAGAAACTGGTCCAAAACCAGGAGGTTCCAGTATACTTAAATGGTCCTGAGCTTTCGGATTCAAAATTTTTTTCTTGCATAAATTGATATCCATGCAATTTCTCCAACAGTAGTAAATGACATTCATGACTATAGACCACAAATATCTGCTAAAAATGATCGTATCATGCAATAAAATATTTCACAAACAAAAATATGTATTTCTATCAATTTATCATTACCTGGTAATTGACGCTCTTATAAAAAAGACTTGAAAGCTTCTCAAAATGCATCAAAACAGGTTGATCAATATGAAAAATCTTAATGTATTTGATTCAAATAGAGGAAAGTATCTCTAACTTGCCTCTGAAGTAGCAAGATTCCTAAAATTCTCTGTTGTGAAAAGTCTGGTTGATTACTAACGCTTCGCGACTATAATTTTCTGTGAGCATCTTCCCTGCATAAAAGTATCAATAAGTAATATCTGAATATTATTAAAATATCGTTAACTTTGTCTTTAACGTGAAGTATTCAATTGTGAAAATTGTATAGAATCTTCAGCGGGAATTGGGTTCTACGAGTTTTTCAATCATTTGGAAGTCGTGACTCTCTAGTACCTTAAGGTTCTATCTCGGAATTTCAATGTCACCTAATTTTAACTTGTTTTGTACGCGGTTGTAGGGTCACGAAGTAGTGATTATTTTATTAATCAAGAGATTGACTTCATCCGTATTCAAATATGTGGGAACATCAAGTGTGTCTCTACGAAGTAGTACGGTCAACTCAGCACTGGAGATGTTAGCCTAAGTCCTTCTGCTAACTCCAGTTGAAAATTGCTTGGAAGATCACAATCATTTGAAATAAAAAAATGATAAAGTAAAATTTCATATGATATATAATACAATAATAGAATATCAACAATTCGTTACTATTCTAGTTTACCATTCCTCCTAATAGTGGCCGTAACTTAAACCGAAAGAGGTTTGTTATTCGGGAATACCTCAGAACCGCTCAGGTTTGTTTCTCAAATGTGTTTCAGATATTCAATTAAAATATCATAATTACAGTTTCAAAAAATCAGAAATATGTTATTTCACAGTCAAAAACTTATATGAAAAGCGGAAAATATGTTACAAGGGGCAGAGGGAGAGAATTCTTGTATTCTATGATAAAAAGAAACCCAGATCCGTCGCGTACTCTTAGCTGAGAATCGTCTCCAAAGGTATGTCAAAGGATATTGATTTTTTCAAAAATCATAAAAAGGAAAACAACAGGAAATAAATAATATTTCACCTATTTTTCTTCATGGACTGGTTCAAATATCATGCGATTGATCTTCACACTGCAAATTATTTGTATACTTTGTTAGAAAGAATACAACTTTTATCGTTTGTTTCCAGTTACTATTGACACAGGCATACCGAGTCCTTCATCTGCCCGCTTTTCATTAGAGTTACCATTTTAACAATGAGTGAGTAGAAAAGAGGTTAAGCTCCCAAAATTAATAAAATATGTACCAATCGTCAAATTGCAATGGATTAAAAAGAATTGATTAAACTGATGAAAGCGAGCATCATTGTTATTTCTTTCATTGTTTTTTCATTACACCGATTTGTCGATCGTCGCTTTATATAAATGGTTAGGATATGACATCTGTTATGCATTCTTACACTCTCATCAGAGAAGGTAATATATTTGTGTAAACTTTACCCACTCCCCCGTTTTTGTCGAATTTCCTCGTTTTGAAACCATCTGAACCTGAAGAACAGATTAAGCGATTGTGTCTGATTTCTGCCTGTCTGTCTGTATGTATGTATGTATGTATGTTTTTCTTTTAGCACGATGACTTTTGAAAGAAAAATCTATTTGATTGGCTTTTGTTCCACTCTCCAATTGTCAGAGGCTGAAGGTCAAGTTCATAAGCCAGCTATTTTGGATAAAAATTTGAGAAGTAGGAGCATTTTGAAAATTTTTTAGACCATTCATTTCAAGACTCAAAAATCGGGAGTACGGCTTTCTGTAGTAAGTAATGAGTAGAACAATTTATCCTGATGATTTTTTTTCCTTTTTTGATTACAACAGAATTATCAGAGTGATGCAATTTTCAAAATTCGAAAATATAACAAAAATGAGAACATTAAGGCTTACAACGCTAAAACGATATGGAAATAAGTTGAATGAAGAAAAAAAATTCCTTTATCGGAGGTCTACAAAACGATCTTGACAACCTCTTAAATTCTTTCCAGAAATAAAGGATTCTTGTTTTGCTCGTACAGAAAATGATGAAAAATATAAAGTTCTATTTTCTGGACAAACTGTACGAGATACAACAAAACAGAAATAAACAAAAATTTACTTTTTGGCAGAACAAGCAGTTTTTCTCCCATTCATAAAAAACTATATTAATAATGAAAAATTGGCATTTTCGGACAATTGACACAAGCCCTGCAGAAAACAAAGAGACACAAGTTCCTCACCAGAAAAATATCTTTAAATATTTTATCATCCGTCTCATTGTACGCGAGAGCCAATGTTTCAATCGTAAAAAAGGAACCAAATAAGAAAATCAAATTTCTGGAGAAAGTACAAAACATATGAAAAAAATTGAGCAACAAAACCTCACTACCGTTTTGAAAAAATTTTGATTGAGTGCGCAGCAACAGACATATGATGAGAATGTACTCTTTAGAGCCGGAGCTGTAACAAAAAATAATTCACAATCATCAAATTAAAGAAGCTGACATACTGCTCTTGAGTTCCAAAAACTCTATATACAAATGTTCAGAAGTAGAAAGACCGAGCGCGAAGCGCGAGATCCGACAGGTGCGCGCCCTAGGTGCGCTCAAACTTGCGAGCGAAGCGCGCGATGAAAATGTGTCCGCACAGCGTGAAAATTTTACATTATAGGGATAAATCATTGCTGGATACATTCAATCTTATTTCATAATTTACCATAAATCTTAAGAAGTTTCGCAAATTATATGAATCATCACAAATCTCATTAATTACCACAAATTTCATAAATTTCAAAAAATTTGATGCAAATTTCATGAACTTCCATGAACGTTAGGGTTTTACGAAATTCCCACAAATCTATTATATTCCCTTATATTTCAGGAATTGCAATGAATATTATCAATAACAACAAATTAGATAAATTTCACGAACTGTTGTAAAATTCATAAATTAACAAGAATTTTCAAATTTCCATTAATTTTCTTAACCTAGATAATAATTCTCGAATTTCCGTGCATTCATGTTACCATTATCAGATACTGATATTTCCCTCAAAACTCCTACTTAATTATAATACTCTGATGTTACTCGATTACTGCACCAGTTTTTGTCCTTTTCGCCGGGGAAAGGTATAAGGAATTACAGCTGATGAAGAAGTTTCATGTTAAATACTAAAATTCGTATTTCATTTCTTCATATCATTTATAAAAATTTTTTGGTATGAATGAAACTATTAGAAAAAGTTCTGGAACTCTTCTAAACTGACTTTCGGAACTTTTTATGACAAATTTCTTATTCGAAAAGGATTTTTTCAGGAGGTGTTCCTCCTTGCAGAATGATCCTTTTGGATCTAGTAGACCAAAATTGTAATATAATTTCGTAAGGAAATTCGTAAATTAAATTAGACAAATAAAAGGGTAAATAACTTCTCCAGGTTTAGGTCTTGAATTGATTTAAACCAATTGTTCGTTTTACAATGGTTTTTTTGAAAATTGATTGCTATTTTGTGGATGATCACTCCACAATTGACTAGACCAAAATATTTACTGAAGATTATTGGCAAAATTTCCATTCGAGTTAAGCAAAGGAAAAGTTATTTAACTTTTCTGTGATTCGGTATAGAATTTTTTCAGATGAATAGTCCCTCCGATAATGATTTTTGAATGGTTCCCTTCGGGTCTGGAATATTTAAATGAAAGTTGTCCTTTGATAATCATTTTTTCAAATTTTTCTGCTTTTTTACAGATGAATATTCCACAATTCAGCAAACAAAAACAGTGCTCATTCAAACAATCAAAACTTACACCTGGCTAACCAGCACTTCTATACTGTCACATCCAGCTGGTTTCTGAAGATTCGTGGAAATCAATTTTCACATGAAACCCATATCTTCTCATCATGATGAGAAAAAAAAAACTCATTTTGAATTATTGCATATAAACATTTCTTGTATTTTTGAACGTAAGAAAACGCTATTTACTAGTATTTAAAACATTAGGAATTCGACCATATTTGAAATCATTTTGATCCATTTCAATGTACCCCTTATCAACGGATGGTAAAAAAAATATTGTTTTCTTCAGAAATATGTTTCTGATGTGCTTCGAACATGAATAATGAAAAGGAACATAAGTAAATTACCCTAAAAACTAAAGAGAAGGAGCTTTTAACCGAAATCCTCAAGAAATGATGACCTTTTCAAGGTATTTTTCATTAAAAAATGTATATTCTATGAGCTTTCCTTCAGTAAATTATTTATTTTTGCAGATGCTACATAACAAATTGCATGACCTAGTTCTGTTTTCCATAAACCAAAGTGAGAGCTTCTCGAAATAGAATTTTTTCGGCATTCTATCAGAGACCTTGGGTGCAGCGAGTGGTAGAGAGAAAGGAGAAAAAATTCTAATTACTGATAATAAAAATAAATTCAAGTACAAGGTTATGAATAATTGGAACTATTCACCATCCTTCAATGTCTTAATATAAAAATTAAAAAATTTCCAAATGTCTGCTTTTGTTGATGCTTCAGATCCATTATTTTTTATTCTGAAAGAGTCTGATTACTAGTTTTAAGAAATAGAATCATATACTAATTCAAAACTTATTCTGTTCACTGTCAATTTGGAAATTTGCTATTTATTTTTTAACGCTTTACATACGTAAGATTGTTATCTGTACAAGTTCAAAGAGAAGCAGAGAACTTCGATGCAGCGATTTCAAAAATCATTTTTCATACCCACGACTTTGGTTGAGATTGTCCATTTTGTGTATACAAGTTCGTTGATTTTTTATCGTAATAAAGCCTTGCATATACATGTATTTTAATGCACAATTTTCAATACGGCCATGAAATATCCGAAAATTTAATGCTCAGGATACTGCGTTCTTTTCAATTTTAAAAATTTTGAGAATAAATATTATTGTTTCTATTTGTTTGTTACTATCACAAACAAAAAGCTGTTCTTTCAGCTATCATCCAAAAACATAGAGGCGCTATCAGGCATTTATGAGTATCTTATGAAAAATAAAAAAAATAATTTAGATGATTGAAAAAATTCCCCCACCCTAAATTAGTTTTGTCGTGGTGATGTTGAACGCAAATGATGATAAAACAATATATAAGAGATTCAAAAACGAGTTGTTCGTGATACACGCCCTTCATATAATATATCATTTCTTCTTTTTTTATTTCCAGTCGAGAATATTTTCAATCAAGGAGCTTCTATAGACACACTGGGTTCTTTGACGAGGGATCTAAGGAACAGATGAGAATCGGAAGAGAAGATGTCTCAATTTGAACACATGTTCCTTTTCTGTCATCCGTTATCTCAAAAGGGGAATCTGTATGTGAATCCGAGAATTCTTTGATGGAACCAATTATCAGCCCTTTGAAGATTTTTGAATCGATTAAGCATGGTGATTTTAAGCGAATACGATTGAAACAGAAGATCTAAAGGAGATGAAAGGGATGGATTTTATCACTGTCAAGAATCTTTAGAGGTAAGTATACTTCGTTTAGTTCCAGCCTCGTTGCACAGCTGGGAAATAAGAGAGTGATATGGAAAGATTTAAAAGTGAAATTGACATGGTAAATTCTGAGCAAGGGATGTAGAAAAAACCTGCTTCCATTTCTTATCTTAATTTTTTATTCTCGAACTTTAACTGAAAACGCAGCATTTCTATTATACAGCAACTTTAATTGAGCTGGTAGGCGGAATAAACATACACGAGGATGCTTCGATGATACACAGAAAGAATAAATGTGGCATGTTTCTGTTTTCAAACGACACACTTGTCATGTGCAACATCGCTCCGACATCGGCGCTCTCCAAACATCCCTAGTCTAGCATACACCTCTTGCTTCTTCCACATCCATGCATCTTTTCATACAGGCTCTTGTGTTTCTACGAATCTTTGTATTTCTCCTCTTGACGGTCTCGTTCACACATTCTATCCATTCCTTCTTTGGTCTGCCTCTGGGTACTCTACCATTTACCCTCCCTAGATATACTTGCGTTGTTAATCATTCTTTATCCATTCTCTTAACATGACTGAACCATCTCATTGAATATTTTTCACTCTCATCGAACAGTGTTCCTCCTGCACAACATTCTTTGGGAACCCAATCATTACTAAGTTTGTTCATTAGCATTTCATTGCACATATGGCACAGAAAATACATGCCGCTCGCGTTGACTTTGCTCTTGTCCTTTTTCTGATACGTCTAGATCTCGCTACCGTACATCACAATTGGCGCAAGCACAGGATTACACATCGCAATTGACTCTCTATTTTTTAAATTTTTACTTCAAATGAAAGCCAATACACTGTCGATTATCTATCTACCCTCATTTAGACGTCTAAAAATTTCTGTATCCATCTTCCCGTCAGCAGTGAAACACAATAATTTTTGTTTCATTCACGTTCATATTAGGACTCATGCTCTTCTTGCTGGCATTCAGTCTGCTCAACATCCTCTGCGAATGATCGACTAATTTCGCTGGAACGATTTGGTTTCCTGCCATTAGAAGGCCACGTACTTTGACTTTCCCGAACTCCCGAGATCAACACAATTTTCGTCAAAGAGAGCTATTCTCAGACATTTGTCCCTGTAAATGTTTGACATCTAAGAGTGCATACCCTTACCTTACGCCATGCTCCCTACCAAACCAATCGCTCAGTTGTCCATTTACTCTCACACCTGCTATGCAACTATTATATATTGCTTGTATTGTTCCCAGAAGCCAGCCAGAACCTCCATATTTTTTTGAGATTTCCCAAAGTTTACCTCTATCTACCTTGTCTAGAGCATCTCCCAGATAAACCAATGCATAGAAAACTTTCTTGTTTTCTTTTGAGCTTTTTCATGTGATCTGTCTGGAGCTCAATACCTTATCGGCACATGATCTCCCTGGCATTAATTCACATTAAACTTCCTAGATTCTTTCCTTTATTATTTCAATGACTTAAGAAATAAGTATTTTGCTAAATATTTTGTCTCCGGTTTTAAGAAGGCTAATCGCTCTATAAGTATTAAAGTCGTCCTGATCATTTTCTGCTTTGTAGATTGGGACAGTTATCTCCTTTCTTCAAACATTCGGAATTTCGCTGTTCACGGCACACATAGTCATCAATCCACACAGTGACACAAACAAATACCGCTAATACACTGAGACATTTCAGAGGTAATACTATCCACATTGTTAGCGTTACCATTCCTACCGCTACCTGCATCGCGACTGTCGAACAAACATATCTTTGTCTGTGTCACTGTTGTTATGCTACATGGCCTCATCTTCATACACCTTCTTGGAAAAAACACTTATACAGCATTCAACTTTGTCAGAATCCTATACCATTTCATCATAAGCATTCTCGACACTGACTACCTAAGTGTTAGTATTCCCTTTCTTTGTCTTCTCAACCGATTTCCAAAATAGTTTCAGATTTCTTTCAGACTTCTTTCCTCACCTGCTTTCCTCTTTCCATCCCTAAAATCATTTACTACTCTATTCCTTCCTTTATCGCAAGGACTTCTGGTATTCAACATTCTCGAGTACGCTCCTATTTTTTCGTTCACTGCCATGCGTATTTTATCATCCCACCAAGCATCACCAGACTTTCTCCCTACGGTTGTAGTACCACTCACTTCCGATGCACTATTGAAAAAAAAATTCCACAGTATTATCTATGCACCATCTACAACTGTGTTGCCTCGATCTGCCTTCCAATCTTCTTTGTGATGCCCTAAATACTTATCCAGCTATTCACGATATTCTGTTTGTACTTCTGATTTTTGCAGATTCTCTATTTTTACACGTTTCTTTTTCGAATCTTTGATAAGTTTTCTTCTCCTCCATCCTTGACCTAGGTTTATTTTTGAAACAATCAGATAGTGATCTGATCCGCATTCAGAATATCTCATCGCTTTTGTATCTTGTTCAAGTCTTCGCAGTCTTTCACCCACTACAACAAAGTCGATCATATTATGCCTTTCGCCCCTGCACCATGTATACATATGTATCATTTATGCCTGAAGCAAGTATTTGTAATGAACAAACCATTTTCAAAGCTCAAACTGATCAATTTATCCCCATCACCATTCGTTTTGGGTCTCCGGAATGACAAAGTACTCTGTCAGTAACTGCGCGTTGTACAGCAACCCAACCGTTCATGTCTCCAAGTAATATTATATTTCCGCCCAAATCTCATGTTTCTATTCTATTATGCAACGAGTCCCAGCAGGTGTCTTCTGCCTCTTTACTTTCACCATCAACAGGAGCATAGCATGCTACTATAAATAGCCTTATGATCAGAATAATCAAAGAAATACGTACTCATACTTTTGACATGCCTTCTTGTTCTATCATTGATATTTAGACCGACTGTTCGGCTACCGTGTGATTCCTTGACTACACTTGACCAGATTTTGAGACTTCCCTGCACCTTATTATTCTCACAACCCTTATTCTTTGCTATCAGTAGGCACAAAGTATCCAACTTTCTCAAGCGCATAGTATGCCACAACCTCTCTTCCTCCAGATATTTGCACCTTTTGTGTCCCACACACCCAGTCTACACTGCACGCAGCCTATTAAAAGAAGTAGCAGTCCTGTCATCTAAAGCTTTATTAAAATTTCTACTATTTATTGTGTAAAATCTCTACCGAAGCACTAGCTTCGAGCGAGGAAATGTTCGGCAAATAAAGTCATTACCAAATGCATAACGTCAGTCCCACCGAACAACAGTCATGTAAAGTAGGTACAAAAGAAAAAGAAAGGAACAAATTAGGTCAAAAGAAAACAAATGATTATTAGTTGTGTTGCATACTGAAGAGAGCACCAGTCTCTTGCAGGTTGGCCTCTAGCAGCACCAACCGTAATGTTGAGAAATGTGGATAAAAATCAGTTTTCTTTTTTTTACAGCAATAGTGAAAACAATGTTTCAAACCCATTCAAATCCATTGGGAACCCTCTTAAATTTATTAAATAAAGATAGAATTTCTGAGATCCCACAAAACCTTCAAAACACTTTAATAGAACTCTCTTGTAACCGTTATGATATTTTTAGATGCTGTCGAAGCAATTTATTCATCATCCTAGGCAAGAATCGATAGAACAATATTGGCCCGCTGATTCGATTCCGTTAATTAACAAAGGGTGTGCTAAATAACTAGATCAGTACAGGAGCATGCATATCAAATTCGCATCCAAATATGCAAAGTTCATCAATTCTGGGACAACCGCACATCCTATTCACCGAATCTTGGTTCTAGATATAAACCAATATCAAAGGTATAGCACAAAGTTTGGAAAACAATTATCAACCAATAATGCATAAAAGATAGTATTCAAGAACTTTACCCGATTTATGGATTAATAGAAGAATTAGCATTGTAATTGGAACGTGCAAGTTGTTTTGACAGAAATGGCCAAATTATAAACAAAGAGCAGTACGTTGTTTGAAAGTGTCTCTGGCTGATTGCAGACGAAACAATTACTTGGTTTTCCGATGATACACATACATGCCATGAAGACCGGATATAGAACTACGGACACACGTATTTCTACACGACCCTTGAATACAAACCACTCGTCTCTAAACTATCTAGTTGTCCGGCACATAAATCATCAAGGAAGGAGACTTTACTGAGCAAAAACCAACCATTATGCAGAGAATGCCATTTACATGATAATACACAAATAGTTGAGCCACATGTAAATTTCCTTCAGAATATTCAGCTTCAAGAAGAATCTGCTCCTCCGCCAACAAATCATTATTTCAAGTGATTATTTCAGTAATCGATAATCTGCCAGACGTATTTCAATTTACAGACAAAAATAAGAACTTGCTAGTACATGCTCCATTTTTTTCAATCTTAATGGATGCATTTATACCTAGATGTGGAAAAATTCGAATTACAATTTAGGACGATAATATATTATGTAGATGTGGAGAAATAAGAATAAAAACCGAATGAAGGGAAAGAAATCTGCTTGCTGCGCATGCGCATTCTCATTACACGCAAGTTTTATCGAGCCTGAGGCGCGAGACTGTCGGTACTCACGTTTCGCGCTCGATAATAGACTGTCCTCACGCTCCGCGCTCGGGTATGAATTTACCTTGCTCTACACGCCTATCGTCATCGTACTTCTCTACATTTTTATAGAGAACTTATGAAGCTCAGAAGCAAAATGTCCACTGCTTTAATTTGATGATTGTGAATCTTCTTTTGTTGACGCTTCTCTAGCTTTGACGAATACATTCTCATACCGTGTCTTGTGCTGCGTACTCGATCGAAATTTGTCTCAAAAGGTAGGAAAGTTTTGTTGCTTTATTCACTTCATAAAATAATATTAATAATAATAATGATACTTCATTCAGTTAACAACCAAGAAACAAAACGTACAAAAAAATACATAAGGTGGATCCAAAAAGCAACTAAAAGGGCGAGGTACAGCTCACAGCTGCTTTACAACCTAACCCTATATGTTGTGCATTATTTCAAAAATTTGTTTTTATGAATGTTTTATTCCATTTTCTACAATTGAAACAAAACTACGTGTCCAGTCGGAAAAATGATAACAAATTTATGGATCTTTCTCAGGTGAACAAATTTTCTCTATCAATCTTCTGTCTTAGCCTTCGTCATTTTTTTGAGGATTCCATCATTTCATTTAGATAGTAATTTTTCCTGATTCAATTTTCTAATTTTTAATATGGTTTTTTAGGAATGAAAGAAAACCTACTTGTCCTATCAAAAAGTTAATTTCCCAAATTTTTTATTTTTCTTATGCGAAATTTTTTTTCATTTATCGTTTCCCGTGACTTGCATAGTTTGACGACAAAATAAAGTTTTCTATCTCTCATCGTTTTTTGTGAGACTAAAATTTGAATTTTTCATTTTTTAAAGGAAATTCATAAAGTTGTGAAGATCGCCTTGCAGGGCTCCCAAAAAGAAAATTTTTTTCTCCTAACGTTTTTTCGTATCGTAAAAAACTGTTTTTCTGTGCTAGGGTGCTACTTAGTCCAATGTTCAACATGGGTTCCTGAAAGTTTAAAACTTATTTATTATGCATAAAAATATTTCCTTTGTAAATTGTAGTAAAATTTTCTTCAGAAATTTTGCTAAATGCAAACTAATTGACCAGTTTACCAATATATTCTTGAATCTAAATTGTTTTTTTTCTGTTGGGATTCTGTAATTTTGGAAGAACACATTTTGTCGGAAATGGGGGAAAAAAAGACGCGTATGTACGAAAGATATAAACACGAGTCGATCTTTTTGAGTCTCCTTGTCCAGTGATCAATGGAGAAAAGAGATGCTCTTGAACACGGGTGTCCAACGCAAGGTTGGCGTGCTTCTCCTTCCTTCCCCTTCTCCAAGCGCTTCATCGAGAATTCTTTTCTCGTTTCGCCACAGGCTTCGTCTGCCTGTGCTTGACCACGCCTACTTGCCCGCGAAATTTACACAACCTGGTCACCGAGGACCCCTTTCCACATCCCGCTCACCACATAAACGCATCAAAGGTGGCAAAAGGAGGGATTGACGAGTGACGGTTATTTACACGGTTGGTCAAAAGGTGGACACCTCTGCTCTTGGAAATTAAATATAACCCAGTCCCCATTTTCTGAGGGAAAAAGACTGTTGAAAAATCCTGCGTAAATGCCCAAATATGAACTAGTTGAATTTTGCACAAAATGACATAGCTCCATTAGAGGAAGATCTGAATTTACCAGAAAAAACTTTTAAGTCTAATTACTAAAAAATACAAATGTTCAACAGAATAGATAATACTTCAAAAAATAAAATTGTAGGGCTCGTATAATCATGGAGCTTTGTCGACTGAAGATTCTTCTATATTGAAAATTGACACTTTAACACGAACGGATATTAGAAACACGCATTTCATTTGCTTCCTCATAGCGGAAACTTTGTAATGGAAACAATTTTCATTGCAAGTTTTTTTTTCATAATTAAAATCACCATTCGTGTCTTTCAAAACTATTAAATCTTTTGAAGACTTCATTTTTAGTAATTTCGTGAATAACTAATAAATAATTGTTCGAAAAAAGTAGCATTTTTTTTCGAATTCACTTCTCCAAACAATGACATTCCTCGGAAATACATAATTATTTGGATATGTTAAATTTTTTTGAACAATCCAATGTCGTTTAAAGACTCGAGGGAATATTCAGATTGCCTATTTGTGATTATTTACATGAGAAACATTACGGAAATTGCTGAAAAGTAATAATAGTACGTGAGAGTGTATGCATGTCTTGTTAAAACAGAAACTTGAAGGGGAGGAGGAAGACTTGTTCTGTAGCTTGAGAATCGTTTTTTGGACTATCGCAATACACACACAGACACACACACATTATTTACATTTCAATTGAGAGAATAGCTGCATGAGTTTTCCTAAATTTATATGCCTATCTTCTTATTGTTTATATCTGTGTCATCTCCTTTGCCTTTTTTCAATATCGGTACCACTACCCCTTCCTTCCATATTTCTGGCCAACCCTCTCCTCTCCATACCCTATTACACATTATCCATTCCCATTCCTTTAGCTCTTTCCCCCCATATTTCCATACTTTTTTTCGAATTTCATCCAGGCCGGGAGCTTTCCCCTCCTTCATTATTCCCAAAACATTGATTACACAGCCACAAGAAAAAAAAAGATTTTCGGATCTAGAGGTCAGACCATGTTTTTTTGACTATATGCTTTTGGGGTCGCTGAATCTGGATCCAACGCACAAAACCTCCAGCACGTCAGGTTTTCGACATAACCTCAAAAATTCTTCGAAGACACCCTTAAATGAAAAGTATGATGATGGGCTAAGTACCGGACCATGTATATTATACGTTTTCTGGGTCGCTGAAACCGAATCCAATGTCCATTTTACCCCATCATGTAAGGTTTCTGACATAACCTCAAAAAGCCTCCATAGGCCACTAAAAATGTGATTATCTCGAAAACCTGACGTAATGGAATAAAATGAACTTCCTATTTAGTTTCAGCGTCCCAAAAAACATAGAATACGGTCCAGCTGTCTGGCCACCATTACTTCTCATTTTAGAGTGCCTCTTGAGCCTTTTCGAGGTTATGTCGAAAACCTAATGTGATGGTTTAAAATGGGCTTCGGATCCGGATTCAGTGACCCCAAAAACATATAGTCAACATGGTCTGACCTCTAGATCCGAAAATCGATTTTTTTTGTGTGGCTCTGTTATTCCTTCTCATGTTATGTCCTCTTCCTCGTCTCTTTCTCTCCCCTCTCTTTATCCTTCCTTGCTTTATTTTCTACCCCTCCTAGCAAACCCATGTAATACTTTTTCCATTCTACCATCTTAATATCCTGGTTTACCCTTTTCCTTCTTATTCTTTTTTTATTTACTACTTTCCAAGCCTCTTCTTTTGTCCTAGCCTTCTCCACCTCTTCTGCAAACCTCTTTTTTTCCTCCTCTTTTTTCCTATCACACATTTTAGCACATTCTTCCTTTCCTCTCCTATGTTCATCTTTACTACTTTTTCCTTTCCTCCATCTTCTTAGCTCCTTTCTCACTTCTTTCTCTTTCTCTTTACATTCCTCATCCCATCCATTTCTGCCCCCACCCCTTCACTTCTTCCTTGCTTCTTCCCTCTAACACTCTTTTTATTTCTCATATCATTATTTCCATCTCCTCATTTACATCTCCTTCTCCCATTCTCACATCCTTCTGCTCCCCTTTCAATTGCTCTTTCCAAGTTAAAGAACCCTTGATCACAAAATTAGGGGAAGCGGAAATAAAGCTGAGTGCCTTGATTCGAAACGTTCCTGTATATTCCAGATTTGTTTGTTCACTTCAAGAAATTTTGTTCCGTCAAGGATTTGAGGTCACATTTGCAAGTTTTACTGCACCGGTATTAAATTTACGGATATTGCACTTCATGCACGTGCAACTGAAAACTGCTTCATTCCGCATTTTGTATTTCACATTTATTCTTCATGTATCCGTTCTCACAGAACTTTAAAACTGTCAACTGGAATCCAGATCAATTCATTCGGAAACATGTTTTGAACATTATGGTGGAAAGTGCAAATACGCTCAAAGATTGTTGGAGAGGTTATCTACTAGCACGGCATACTTTCCGGTTGCACTTGCATTTTAGGACAAAACCCGGCGTTCAAGGCTAGAAATTGATTGCGCAAGGTGAGCTTTCGACTATTTCAGCTCGTTGAAGCAGCAAAATGGTTTTCCTTAGCAGTCACCTCGGTAATATACGTTGATATCTCATTTTCACATACACTTTATTATGGAGTCATTCTTTCCTACCACGTTACCGGAAACTGCTTTGGTTTCAAATTCTTAACTCTTGTTTTCATTTTGAAGAATTAACTTCGTATTTTTCATGTATTGTTCTACTCTTTTATTCTATATGCACTGAATGAACTTTTTTTCTTGACGAACAAAGAATTTGTCAGGCTAAAAGAACCGCATTTTTAGCTAAGCCAAATTCTTTTGTTGATGAGATTGAATGGTTTTTTTGGCTCAACAAATTTGTTGATCAGTCTTACCAAATTGTTTTGCAGGCAGAGTAACCCAATTATATTTCATGGG
>WSXT02177962.1:0-34950 GCA_011762715.2 Neuroterus valhalla | reverse complement strand
TTCTATTCATAAAGTGGTTTGATAATTAACAATAGAGAGTTCCTAATAAGGAAATCAGTTTTCAAAATTTATTTATCCATGATACAGCTCAGGACTGGAGGTCACAATCCACTCGAAGATCAAGTTGACAGCAATTTTATTCAACATGTATAAATTTGAAAACGTGTCAACTAGATCAGAGGTGACCAACGCGTGAACAACGGTCTAAATAACCGTCACTCGTGAATCCCCTCTCTTATCACCTTGGATGCGTTCATGCGATGATCGCGATGTGGGAAGGGGTCCTCGGCGGCCGGGCTGTGTGAACAGTGCGCGCAAGTAGGCGTGGTCAGGCATGGCCAAGCGAAGTCCGTGGCGGAACGAGGAGAGGATTCTCGATGAAGCACTTGGAGAAGGAGAAGGAAGGAGAAGCGCGCTAACCTTGCGTTGGACACCCCTGAACTAGATATATTAGTCACCATCCAATGGAGGAATTTATTTTCGTTCTATATGTCAGAATTTTTGTAGAGCAGCGAATTTAAGAGCTCGCTTTTACTAGAGATTTGGTGTGTGTTCAAAAGTATCAGATACTAGTATAGGTGATTGCAAGCATCGATTCCATTCTTTTAGATATTTTACCAATGCCTGATTTGTGCAATTTTTCTTATAATCCTGATGAGCGTTGTCAATGCATTTTGCTGCCCCTTCTCAAATAGGTCAGATTTTCTTTCAATAATGCGAACTGTAAAAATGGTTCGATATTTTTTGAGAGCATATTTTTTTAAACAAAGAAATTTCATCCAATTCTTACAATATAATATTCTTATAAAGGAGGGAATCATGATTCCGACACTTCCATTTTTATTTCCACTTTATTTACTTCATAGAATAAGGCTTTCTTTCTCAAATATGACAATTTTTCCACATTTCCAGAAATAATAAAATAAGGATTGTCTGTAATAAGACAAGGGCATGCTATAATGGTTGTTACGCACCGAATCCATTTTATACTATCATATTTACTTGAGTAAATATAGTGCATATTAACAATATATCATTTTTATTTCTATTATTTTCCTTCCTCTTCATCTCTATATTTTTATAAATCCATCTTATATTATGGATGATATTTATTCGGTAGAAAATGCTTCAGAACATGTACACTCGTCGATTAATTAGAGCCTTGAGAGCGATAACGTTGGATCAACAAAAATTCTTCCATCTTAACCTATGTTCATAGTATAAACAGAAATTCTGTTCAAGGATTTCCAGCTCTATATCATCGTATATATCTTATTGAGCAAGCTGTGTCACATAACAAAGTACATTCACATAAGCTAAGAGTTTGAGAGAAGATTTAACAGGAATGAATTTTTGTTGATCGAACGTTATTTCTACCTCGACTCCAATTATTTCTTTATACCTTGTAAAATTTGAACAGAATCTGCATATGCAAGATAATGCTGATTTATCTGGGGATAGTTGCCCGACGACAGAAAATATCATAATATTCACTTTGGATATTCTGGAACCCATTTGAGACTGTTTGCGGAATTTATTCGAATGCTTTCGTCCACAGAGATAGTTTAGGCGATTTAGGTCTTCCTTCACGACTTTCTTTATGGCAGGAAAACTTCAAGGAAATCCAAATACGACAGACAGTTGGAACACTTTCAATTATCATGAAACCTTTGTGTAACTGTCTCTTTTGACGTACTGAGGACTGTTATCCATACATTTTCGGGCATATGTTTGTATGCGAGAACACATATCTGGCTTCTATCTATGGATCCATGGATTCCACCTTCTTCGGTACAGGCGATTTACAAACTAATTCTATGAGCCTTCATAAAATATTTAGGATCTACGGGGGTCTTAGAAATGTGCGAGATGGCCACACATACAGAAATCTCTGAATTTTTTCTAAGACTGAGAAGATTTAGCCATTTATTGTGTATTGTATATTTTTTTATACTCTCTCACTTTCATGGGCTCAAGAGTCTTCAAATAAACTTTTGTGACCACTCCTTCTCACACCTCACTACAGCTCTGTGGCCTGCTGAAGCTCTTCCAGAGTGCGAGGCGAGAATTGAACCCCCAACCTAACGTAGTGCGTCCAAAGCTCATGCCATAGCCATCACCACCAACTGACCACTAAGACATTTATAGTCAATTCGTATCTATAGGGTTGTGATTCGCGAATGAAAACGTGACCTATAATTAAAATTGAACTCATTTCAAAAGGCAGTTTAGAAGCTCTTGCAAAAAGCTCAATTCACCCATAATCAATATTTGAAAGTGAAGCATATTATATCCTATATTTATTCGATTCAAACTCATTATCTTCATCACCAATCTAAAATATTTGAAGCGAGCCTTATGGAATTTTTGAAGCTTTGCTTCTTTTGGGAGGGTATACATATACTCCAAACGAGGCGACCTAATTGGGAAAAACGGGAGCACCCCGTTACGAGAAAACGGACACACAAATTGACACACAACACACACAGCTATCTCTTCCTCTCTCTCTCTCTCTCTCTCTCTCTCTCTCTCTCTCTCTCTCTCCCTCTCTCTCTCTCTCTCTCTCTCTCTCCCTCCCTGCCCGTCTGGAGACCGATGTAGTATATGTGCTTGGGACAGCGCGGCGCACACTCGACGCGCCGCGTGTGTGTATTGAACACGGACTTAAACGTTGCGCGCGAGTAAAGGCATTTATAATAAATAGTTCTGATAGTGATTTGTCTGAAAGTTCATTCCTGTATATAACACTTGAAACTGAAAAACTTTAATAATTTAACTTCTTTGAAATTTGAATCTCCAATTGCCATCAACTTTTTACTTCCTGATACAATATTTCTTTTACTGGCGTGCATGTATGCATAAAGTGAGAGGATAGCTGTTTTCTTCCATTCGATGGATAAAATAACAATCAAATTTATTATTTTCTTCCAACGCGAAATAGCAAAGCTTCTGTCGGCGGTCCTGCGGCCGCTCTACTTTTCTTTTGTGATTAACTAGCTATCTGAGCTAGCACAAGCTAGAAATCCCAGCGGCCCTCATAAATTATTCAAAGGCTCATAAACTTGAGTTTGTAGATATAATGAAAAAATTTCCAGATAGAAAGAGTACTTTGTTAAAAGTACTTTTTTTTTCCTTGAAGTTTGCCTGCCATGAATAAGGTCGTATAAATGATGCAGAATCTATCAAGTTATCTCCAGAGACGAAAGCATTGAATTCGACTTGCAGATAGTCTTAAATAAGTCTGAGATCATCCCTCATGAACGTTCTAAGATCTTCTGTAGGCGAGGTTACCTCCGATCACCAGGTTGTCGTATCATCAACTAGGAAACACGGACTACAATGATTGAGTTTCATTACAGATCTTCAGGCGAAAATTTGTTTTCTAGAAGTTTACCTTATTCAATAAAATGAGCCTCAACAGTCGAACTGCGTTATAAAATTCTAGACTAGAGCATATTTTCCAACCCAACTGTGTCCGATTTACCTAATCGGGTCATTTTTCAATGAATAGAAAAATAGCAAACGTCAAATTAAGTTTGATAATGCCGGTATTGTAAGTTTGTCGTCAACTTTACTGTAACTGATTATGTGTATAGCATGTGGACGCAATAACTTGTGCAACCAGGACTTCTGTCAAATGTTGATAATTTCATTGATAAATTTTTAAGGTAAGGTTTTGCCAAGGACTTTTGCTGCTTCTAATGAAACTTTCTGGGTTTGTGTAAGAATAATTTGTCATTGTGTCCATGCGCCCCTTACTACTTGTTACAACAACAAAGGATAAAAATGCTAGGTCGATCTTAACATGCAGAAAACTGAAGGCCAGCAATGAAGGATCCTTATTTTCTCCGCGAGCTAAGAATGTTCTTAGAATTTTCACCCGAAAGGGCTTTCCGATCCCTATTTGGCTTGTGATCGGGAAAATCATTATTTGCAAAATGCCTTTGAACGTGCTCAATGTTAAAGATGTATTGTAGCTATTAATTTACATATTTACCGAAAAAAACAAAGATGATCACCAAGGTGTAGATTACAGTAGGAACGATCGCCATGTTTTCCAAGTATGTAGAGAAACAACTGATTACAGTTTTAATAGAGTATTAGGTTGATAATGTAACCAATGACTATTCTGCTTTCTAACTTGAGTTAACATACCAAAGTCGTTATCTTGTAGATTAAAGATGGAGCATGTCCTTCTGTGATACTTACTTTTCATAAGTCAGTCTCAAGGAGACAAATGTCATGCCGCACGAAGAAAGAGCTATTTAGTGTAAAAAGTTTTGAATCGTGTAAAGTTTTTCGCTCAATTCAGGATGAGAGAATAGGATGAGAACATGAACAAAAGTGAATCAATCGAGTAAGCGACAAAGTAGTTTTCCATTGATCTATTTTTAATACCATTTATATTATTCTGAATACTGTTTTTTTCCAGCATTTTCAACATTACGCTTGATTTTCTGCGAACCAGACCCATCAATTTGAGCCTAATAGGACTTTAGGTATTCTGAAACTAGGTTTGCTCACGCAAAAGTGGATTCCTAGCCAGACTTGATCGAAGTAGTAACTGCATCTTACCTGCACGGATCAATCATGGCAGTCCCTACTGTTGATCTAGTCATCTAATGGCAAAAACGCGTAATTTCACGTGGAGACACTGGGACTTGTGTTTGCGACAGTCTTTCAAGTAGTACAAGGCATTACTCGTTATTATCAATCCTAATTTCATGCGAAGATGGTCTCATAACTGAGATATTATTTGTGAATGCAACAGAAGAAACGATACGTAAACCCGTCATTGACTTGAATCCAGCAGCTTCGCCAATAAAGGACTTAAAATTTTCTGATTAAAGGATTTCCAGGCAGTCATATTTGGGAAGAAGAAATACAAGAAGTAATGATATTTCTTCTTCAACCATAGTTGGTTGACGACGTTACTTCTGAAATAATCGCTACCGAAAAAGGATCCGTTCAAAACTTAGTCTTACAGGACTTCGCAGCAAAATCGACGGGACTCTAGGACAAAATCACGAAAAGTCATAAATCAAATGTGTAATGATACTTTCGATCACGATAAATCTATCAGTTTCACAAAAAAAAGGGTTTAACGACTTGAATCGAGAGAAAATTGCAGGGGGAAGTACAAACTGGTACACGAGGCGCTTAGGTAGAATTATTAATTTTTCACGGTCGTTCCGTAAAAGAACGTTGTATTTAGTCTCCAAAGGTTATATCGATCGGTATAATTCAATCCCGCCTTCACAGAATGCGCTAGCTGTCAGTAAACGCTCAAAACAAGATCTCTTATCGGCGGAATAACCTTGAATCTCTTCTTGCTATTCTTTCTTGTTATCTGTTGACACGCACGATTCATGATTGGTTTCAAGTTAGTTCGCGTACTTTTTAAATTTCCTTAGAACTTAAATAAAAACTATAGCTTGAATAGAAGCAATAAAGGTAAGGTCAATGTCGCAAAGCGGACTTGCAAAGTCAGCAATTGAAAGGATAAGTAGCTTCAAAAACGCAGGGCCGATCGAGCCATACTCAATTGCAAGAATAATGTAGGACTGACTGAATAAAGACATTTCGGTCAAGTTTTTTCTTCCAACAACTCCTAGCTTAATGCAAAAAATTTATTCCATAAGCATCCCAAACGAACCCTTTTATCTGTGCGTGCTTCAATTTTTGATCATTTAAATAATTAATATTTTATTTTTGTTTCGAAGCAGAGAGTTGTGTTCTATTTTATTTTTCTATTTATGGTATTGTTGTTTTCTTCTTGTAAGCAGGAGCTTGAATATGTCAAAAGCATAAATGTTCAGCTTTCAAATTCGCTCGCTGCATACACGGTTCTATTAAGTGAATAATTATTCTTGTGTAGATTGACTACTCTGAACCTTGGCGTTATCTCGCTCTTCGTATAATATTACCATCTCTAATTGCGAAAGGAGACAAACCTTTGTGTAACTCATTATATAAAATATCAGACGACAAAAACCTTAATCTTCTTCGCTATTATTCCTCCCACAGTTTCATGAGATCATCACAAATATTTGTTCTACGCTCACCAAAATTTGCTGTAGTAAGTCGCGGCCTCATTGAAAACATCATAAAAGAGATATATGTTCCTCAAACAGAAGATTAATTTTGATCTTGATAATTTAAATTACTTTCGGAATTATGTATGTGCATGTTCATTGTATGTATGTGCACTTTTTAATCTACTCAAGCCTAACAACATCAACATTGCCAGTAAAACACAATGTTTTAACAAACGATTTCTTTCTGAATTTACCACGTTCGAGGTGAACACTTTTACTTCGTCGAACTGATTTATGAAATATAAATATCAAAGAATAACAAGCGAAAGGCTCTTGTATCCTACGAAATAACAAGTTTAGTTTATTATATTTAACATCAAGGATCTACGAAATTTCCACTACACTGTAAACAGATTTCTTGATCATTCTTCATCAGTTCTCCACCTACTTGAGAAAAATGACGATCGTTTGTACTCCGGTCTTCAGCTTGGCAATCATCCTATATTCTATTGGTGAATATATTCATATGATAATATTTCTCCACTGTTTCGAGTAAATTTTGGAACACTCTGCAGATAACAATTTGTCTGACGTACTCTACCATCTGCAATTACCTGAGTGGTACTGAAAATTATTGCTGATCTTTCAATTCATTTTTTGAAATAAATCTACCAGTCCTTGGATCATTTGAAGGATTATAAAAAAATCCAAAAAATACGTTAAAATGCAGTCAAACCTCCAAGAGCACCGATGATAAGAACAACTATTTTGACCGAATATCCTCGATGATGTCTTTGAAAGTGATTTCTGAGATCTTTGTACTTCTCCTTTTTCTCGAGTTCCTTGCCTTTGATGTTGAAGTCAGACAGGGCCGAGAATTCGATCATGATTGAAGTTTCGTCACGTTTGTCAAGAAGTCCAATGCCGGGTCTTGTGTGTTCGATAGAGACTATTGTCCAGAAATCGTAGTTCCAGTAGATTCAGCACTCCTTGTTCTCAACAATAGACTCTATCCCTTTCCGAGCGCTCAGCAGGACAGGGTCGCGGCCAACGCCATAAGAGCGACAAAGATGGTGGCAAAGCACTCTCAAGGGAGCATTGTGTCTGTACAAATACGTCCTTTATGCGTGAATAGGGCAATTCGATAAGCCATGCCATAGGTACTCAGGGAGTTCAAGACACGCCCTGCATTTATCGCTGGAAACGTCTTGAAGTTATATGCTTCTGAGGTTTTCTAAGGTGGACATCACACCGTCCTAACACGCGAAAATGAAACTGTCAGTTCCTGAATTGAGACCAGATGATTTGAGGAAAGCAAACGTTGACTCATGTGACAAGGATTGATCATTTACAATTTTGTAAAAGTTTCCGTGCATCGCCTTGTCTTTATGTAGTTTTAGGAAGTTTTTCGCCTCCGCTTTCTTCACCTGTGCTTTGAGGAGCGAGGCATCTTCATGGAGTAATGCACTGCCCTTACTTCTGACGTTGAATTCTAGGCCGAGCATTTCAGCTGCCTTTTCCGCGGCTTTGTAAAGGAACGCTCCTTCCCTACTCATTTCGTGATTCCTGCCAGGAGGGGATCTCTACCGTTCGCGATGATATGAACAGTACTTAGAATGATTCGGTTGTAAAGGCATTGAAGATTCAATAGTCCGTGGCCGCCTTTACGGCGTGCGATGTATAAGCGCGGAATGGACGAGTTAATGTGCAAGCTGTTCTTCATATGCATCATCTTGCGCGTAGTGATATCTAAGGCTTAGAACTCATTCTTTGTCCATTGAATCATCCCAGACGAATAGAGTTGAGCTAGGAAGTGAAGCATGTAAGTCGCAGATATCTTGTTTAACGACGACAAGCTTGATAAAGAAATCCGTCGGAGTAGGTGTGTGTATCTGCTTTGGAGAGCCCCCTTCACTGATGTATCCTGAATGTGGTTCTCAGGCACGCCCAGGTATTTGCAGGTCATCCCAGCGTCATCGTGTCTGATAGCACTTCCGTCCACAAGCTCAGGGTCCTTATCTATAACTGCTCCTCGCCTACGTTTCAGATGAATCTTGGGACACTTATTTAATCAAAACTCTATACCGATTTCTCGTGTGTACCTCTCGATGATACTAAAGTATCTGCAAGATGTTTTTTTCCAGAAGCATAGATCTTTAAGTTATCCAAATAAAATATATGAGTGATCTTATGCTCACGAACATGAGTTCCACCACAGAGGTCTCCATGAGAATTAGGGAGTGCGAGGAATAGAGGAAATAGTGTGATGCAGAAGAGGAGAGGGCTTATGGCGTCACCCTGAAAGACATCAATCTCTCAATGCATCCTACTATATCTGAATGAATATTCAAGCTTTTCAACAGACAGATGATAAGTCCATGGAAAGTTGAATCAAGAGCTTTTTGGTAATCAATCCATGCCATCGACACATCGCGTTTGTGGTTTGCAGCGTCTTTGCAGACACTCCTATCGATCAGCAGGTTTTCCCGACAGCCTGCTGCGCCTCATTTCGATCCTGGTTGTTCATAAATCTCACTCCATATAGGTCCAATCACCTAAACAATCCTGTCATTCAGGAAAGATGTGAAGATGTTATACACCGTGTTCAGACAAGTTATTGGTCTGTAGTTCCTTGGGTTGGACAAAACGCCTTTCTTCGGTAGGAGTACAGTTCAGCCTAACACCAGCCACTGCGGAATAAGGATCTCCGACTTTGAATATGAGGTAAAGATGTGGGCCAGATGTTCGTGTGTAGAATTGAACTCCTTCCACCAGAAGATCTGAATACAATCTGGACCAGCAGGGGAGAAATTCTTTGTGCCCCTTAATATTTTCTTCATCTCCTCAGCAGTGTTTGGTGGGCATTTCCTCTCGGATATTATGAGGTTATAGCAAAGCTCCTTGAAACGTATGATGTTCTCAGTGCCTTCATTCAATGGATGTTTTACTTCGTAAATCTCCCTCCGAAATTTCTCGACTTTTTAGACTCTGATGGGTTTTTGACAAAAACAAGAGAATCGCTCAAGAGGCGTGATGGGTCAGCGAGAAACTTTTGATTCTCCCTGACTC
Source organism: Neuroterus valhalla (assembly GCA_011762715.2). Classification (NCBI taxonomy): domain Eukaryota; kingdom Metazoa; phylum Arthropoda; class Insecta; order Hymenoptera; family Cynipidae; genus Neuroterus; species Neuroterus valhalla. The sequence goes on along the minus strand of WSXT02177962.1, from coordinate 25,843 downwards.
ACCCTCCCCTCTTTTTAATTCTCCTCCTTGCGTCAGATAGTACTCGTATTTTGTCAACAGTGTGCTATTTGATGGTCATCATCTTTGACATTTTCAATGTGTGATGACGGATACCCGTTCCATGAGCGAACTTTCTTACCCGTGCCGTGAAAAGCCTTACCAGATTTTATGTAGTCAATCACGCACTGCATACGGGACGCGTTTTGTCTTGCCCAGCCAATCTTCATAAATTAGTTGATGCAGGCGCTTTTTGGTTTTTCCATCAATCGTTGGTTTGGACTTTCGATTTGAATCAGCCAAAGCTCTCGCCGCATCATAAACTGAAAAAGTGATGGTCCACAGGTCGGCATCTTCTGAGATATCTTCACGAAGGGTAGTATCCATTTCAGCCAGTTCATGGGACTTGGGAGAAACCAGAATGTTAACGTTTGCCTTGTCCTATAATCGCCATTGTCTCTCAAGGGGAGCCTTGTTTCAGCAGTTGATCTCAATGTCGCTACCTGATTTGCCTCTGCGGCTTGTACTTGCAGCTGTTGAGGAAGCGTTCCGCGTCCATCTCTTGGCCGCGAAAGGTTCACGGCACGGTTTCTTAACACTTGCTGTGAAAGGTACGAGAGCTCTGTGTGTTTCTGGTGCCACAGAGTGTGCAGGCGCACCATGTAACCTCTGCGGTTAGGGACAGTACTGGCATCATAGCAACTAAGCAGGTCCTTGTCGAGTTGATCCGTCCATAAAGAACGTCGATTGTCTCGCTAGTTCGTCATCGTGTTTCCATCTAATTCAGCAACCCGAACTCTGGAACGATTGCCAATACTATCCGAACCGTTGTCAGGTGCTCGGCGCGTTCTATCATTCTGAACCGCATTCATAAGTGAATTTGAGTTGTTTGCTTTCAAAATTATTCCCACGAGTAGCTAGAGAAGGGATTGTCCACCCTCACAGAGCCCCGCATGCGAGAGTAAGGCTGTATACTCCAGAAGTACACCTGTTATTCTGGAGACACCTTAGAGGACACCGCACCCAGGAGCGATTCAGATTTCAGCACGGTTGTTTACGCCTTGGCTTGAGAGTTTTGACTTCGGGACCATCCCTGGACAATTGTCCGCGACTGCTTGTTAGTTTTCGTAACCGTGTCCAGCAGAAACCCTCGGCACAGGGACCCTCTATCCGCAACGCAACCTGAGGTAGCGTTTGGTGGCTTTGGCATAGGCCTACCAGTGCGATGCCAAAGGAATCGAATCGCACCGAATGGGTGACCCTCCGGGATATATATAAATATATATATATTATATATATACTTGCATACCTGTTGCACGTATTAGATGTTGTAGAGGAAAGTTTAGAAACATGTGTTTAATGTTCCTAGCTGGCAGATTTTATGTTCAACAGTTTGTTGTTGTATGCCGGAGACTTTTCTATTCGATAAAATAGAGATTTCTGCTTTACTTTCGCAAATTTCACATTTAATTCCCGAGACATGAAATTTTCACAAAGGTTCCGAGAAAAGTTAAATTCATTTCCAACTCCCTTATTTTAAACACAAAAACATAGCCTCGAAACCCCAAACGAGACTTGTATCTTTAATAATATACAAATATGCATTCATTTCAATTTGTTGTTACAGGATTAGTTTCGGCACAGGTGAATTTAGAGGGATTATTTCCTGGATCCCACGCTGTCGATTTTCCACCTATGGAAGAATTGGAACATCAAATAGCTCATGACTTCCGAAATTTCCAAAGAGGAGATGGTCGCCAGATTCACTATCCTACAGCAACTTTCCTAACAAGGGGACCTGTTATTGTTGCATGGAAGCAGGGAGATAGAATTAGATCGTTGAGCCTTTTGTTTGGTCATAGTCCATTTCGTGTGTTCGATACGATTCACGACCAGTGGGTAACTCTGCACCCTCAAGAATATCAGGCATTGGTTCCCAGTCATCGTTTCTCAATCGTCCAGGCTCGTGATCAAGCTTATTCTCATGCTATTTTGTACGGAATAGGTTACCAGCAAGCACATGATAAAGCAATCCGAGTCGCGAACCTTGCAGCAACTCGTCAAGAACACATTCAAGAACGACGTCAACGAAGAGGTGAAGCAACACGTGAAGAAAGCGCTTCAGAAATTCAGCAAGCTTACCTTACAGCATATAATCGAGCATACCAACTTCATGCAGGAATAGATTAACACGGATATCAAGCTATGATTCTGACGCCAGATCGAGCTATAGTTCACTCTTCTATATACGGTGTCATTACTATTATCCTTGCGTACCGCCGAAATATATAAGGTCAGTGACCTTATACTTAGAACTTCCGAATCACGAAGAGAATAATCTGCTGGAACAGCACGTCGATAATACGTTTCAAATAGGCGGCGAACATACACATAAGATCGTCGTGAGATTTGATACAACAATGTAACTCTCTCATTTTCAAACAAAAAAAGAAAAAAAGAGCTTATAAACGATTGAGAAAGGAATCTACTTTCTTGATTCGATAAGTTTTAACATTTTCACTTTGTGCCATATTTTTGTGAGAATATGGTGCGAGTAGCATAGGACTTCTACCTGGCAGATAGAAATTAACGCTACAAAAACGGAAGAAACTAGTTGTGCAATGTGGCAAAATGACTCAAAATCAAAATTGAATGTGACAATCAATTGATATTCATTTGGAAACTCATTGCATTAGGCAAAATTATTTAATAAATAGTCGAAGCTCAATAAACTAACGAACTGATATTCCAATTCAACTTTGAATTACCAATTATATTCTGTGATGGCGAGAATGTCCGTTGTTCGCTTTTGGATAATCCAACATGTACAATATTGTATACCCTAGCAAAATTTACTTCGGGCCCATAAAGATCTGTCCTTCTGGAAAACCCTTGTTCGCATTGTTCGCATTTTGAATTATATACTTTTTTAAATGACGTAATTTATTCTGTTGGATGGTTGTATTTCCAAGCAGCTTCGAACTGTACCTCAACTTCAGAATACATTTACCCTGATTAAATGTGCCTGCCCGTTATACCTCAAGAATTCCAGATTGTAGAAAGTGCATTATAAAAGTAGAAAACATGAGAATCTGAAAAGAATCTCTGTTTCCAACATAGAATACTATCTTCATATTTCACCTGAAATGATCTTTTGAGGATTACATGTCTCAGGCTCTGAGATTGAGGCTTCCTGATCTGGAATTTGACGAAGTAGGAGATTTTTGACGGTGTTTACATCGTGAGCATAAACGATCTTATCGTTGAAATCAAGTTTTTTAAATCTTGGATGTATGAGCGTTGCGACAGACAGAAGTTTTATCTGCTTTATACCGCAAAACTGCACTTTAATTTCCACCAGCATGTTTCTCTTCAGCTGGTTTGCCAAGTTGTGTTTGGTTTCCATGGTCTCGATCTCTTGTATTAATCCACAAATGAGAGGTATTACCTTACTAACCGTTACGTGTTTTTCGACAGACCAAGTCCGTGTTATCTCTTCGAAAGGCTCTAAGAATTTACACACTTCTTCTAAGACTTCCAACTCTTCAGGTGTAATCATGGGTGGTCCACCAAGATCCTAAATAATAACACCAATAGCCCGACGGAGTTGACAAAATCTCACGAGCATACAATAAGTGAGGTCCATCGCGTACTTAAATCTTGTTCCAATTTTAAATCCGTCATCTCTTTAAGTGCATAGCACGCTTTGTTTGATTGTTGAAACCAAGTTACAATCGTTTTCATTTTCTGAATTACATCTGACAAATTAGCCACGTTACCAATACAGTTTGTAACTGTCAAATTAATTCAATGGGCACGGTATCCCAAATGACTAGCTTCACCGATGTAGTCTTTTACTGCCTCAACTATATTCGATGCATTATCTGCTACAATTGCGCTTATCTGATTTGTATTAATCTCCCATTCTTCACGTAATTGGTGCAATTTCCTGAAGATATTTTCCGATGTGTGGGCTGCTGGAACTTCATGAACACCCAAAACAACAATTTTCATTTTTAATCCTATCAAATGGGCCGTTAATCTGAGAAAGCTGCGTGAATTAAGAGTATCAGTCCAAAGATCTGTGGTGAAGGTAATGCTGATGTTGTTAAGGTTTCTCAAAATTTTCATATAATTGCCAGAAACTTTAATATATTTTTTGTATCAATTCTTTGAAGCCTTCCCTCTCAAAAGTAGCAAATGCCTGAGAATACTTGCGAATCATGAAAAGGATGCTGTTCTTTATTTGTGTATGCTTAGGGCCTCCTTCTTCGAATGATTTCATATTCCTGAAAACGTTTTTGATGTTTTCTTTGTCGTCGATGGTGTTTCCACCTTCAACTTTTTTATATTGGGTTGTGAACTGCAACCGGAGCTATCTTCCTTAATCGAGAGGTTTTCAGTTTTTTCTGATGTAGTAAGAGAAACATGTGCTGAATTTGAAAGAAATTTCATATTTGAAGTATTTTCCGAGGTTATTACTACTTTATTACAGTACCTGCACATGGCAGTATCATTATTCATTTTTTGAAAATGTTTCCATATGCGACTCACTTGGCGAACCATTTTATAGGTTTCATTGTAAACGATAGAGGCTACTTAATCTGTAAAATAAATTCAACAAACTACAAGCAAATCAATAAGAGTTCATGATTAAAGAAAAAGGAGAAGGTGGACAAAGAAAATGAATAGGCAGAAGTTTCCATTCTTCAGTTTTGTTTTCCATAAACAATCATCTTTCCTTTCTTGTCTTTGCAATTTCAAAGGATAAGAGATCTTTCTAGTTGCCCAATGAAAAAACGTACGGGTGACGCTCTTAAAATCAAGACCCGGCCCCTTATTATCCGTTCAGAAGGAACATTGATATGCTCATTCTCCTCCAGACTTCCTCACATTCCCTTCCCTCCAGCCTATGGAACCCTTTCACGGCTCCTGCCCCTCAACTCCTGCAACTTCATCCAGATGATCAAAGGTCCAGAAAAAATTCTTCGAAGGGAGAGTCTCGATCAGGAAGTTCGATTCTGCTGTCGAGAAACCGCCACTTTCGTTTTTTCTTCTTCGCCGTATCTACCGATACGTACTCTGCTCCAGTTAGCAGAAGATGAGAGTGAAAAATACCCCCCTCGCTACTGAAATTCTAAAAAGGGAAATCTTTGTGAATGATGTTCTCTCAGGGGGTGATGATATCAAACAAGCTCAAGTAAAACGCAGACACGTGGATCTGTTTATTCAAGCAGAAGGTTTCACGCTAAAGAAATGGGGTTCTAACAAGGAAGAGTTTCTTCGGGGAGAAACCACTGAACATCGAGAGGATGCTACATCTTTTATTTTTTAGGAGAATTCATCTTTTCGAGCCCTTGGCATTCTGTGTCAGCTATATTTAGATTGCCTACGGTTCCATATTGATTTATTATCAGAAATGAGTCAAATCACGGAACGAAGGGTGTTTTCGGAGATAGCTCGCATATTCGATCCACTGGGATGGCTAGCACCAGTCATCGCCAAGGCCGAAATTTTCATGCAAAGTTTGTGGGCCGTCAAAATAGGTCGAGATGTTATACTTTCAGATGAGTTCATCGCCAAGTAGACAAAGTTCTGAAATGACTTGTCCGATGCATCCACTCTCACCATCCCAAGCTGGTTAGGATCTACATCTTTGAACTACTGTGAATTTCGTGGTTTCGGAAATGCCTCAGAGAAGGCAAAAGGAGCCGTGGTTTATCTTCGCGTCACTCTACCTTCATCGAGCTTAACTCGTGTATTACTATCAAGGTGAGTATCGCATGTACTATCGGTCTTGAGTCCCTCTGCCTCATCCCCAAAACATCTTCGGTCCGATTCGAAAGACACTTTCAATTAGAATCGAGGACATCATCTACGATGGACGACCTATATTACAAATAGGGGTACCAGAAGGGGTACGGCATTAGGTACCTGGAGTAGATAATCCTGCGGATTGTGCGTCACGAGGCCTTACACGGATGCGATTGGAGCATCATCTGGTTTGGTAGCAAGGGCCTGTTCAGTTGGTCAAGTCCAAGTTCTTTTGTCCAAGGTCAACGGGAATGTTGACCTTTTGGTCGATAGAGAGGAACGGATCATCGTTCATTATACTCTAGTTGCTCAGGAACCACCTTAGAAGCTCTTCACTAATTATTCGTCGCTTACAAAGCTGTTAAGAATAACTGCGATGACGGCCTATCTTAAATTGGCACTAAGAAGGCTGATCGGCCACGTTCAGCGAGAAACTTTTTCTAAGGACTGGGAGGTCGACTGACTCATGCCGTTCTAGATAACGACGAGAGATGTCCTCAAATCATACTCAAGGACCAACGATTAACAACTTTGATCATCAGAAATGGACATAAGTTCATGTTGCATGGTAGCCCTCAACTAACATTGTCTTACTTAAGGAGAAAATATTGGATTATCTCTGGTCGTACGACCGTTTAGCGCGTCTTGTCTCGATGTGTGTCGTGTGCCAGACATCGAGCAAAGCCTTGCTATCAGGTTTTGAGTCCTCTACCATCTTTCAGAGTTACGCTACCAGTTGAACCATTTGCAGCGGCGTAATTGGACTACGCCCCTGTTTGGATACGCACGACCAAAGGGCGAGATCACAAGGCACACAAGGGGTATGTTGTTATCTTCGTTTGCTGTGCCACACGAGCCGTATATTTGGAGGTCTTATTGGACTATTCTGCAGAGGGTTTCATCGCCGCCTATAAGAGGTTTTCGGCTCGACGAGGCATCAGCCATACTCTTTACAGCGACAGTGGTACAAACTTCTTTGGAGCTGAGCGTCGGCGACGAGAACTATTTTCCGAGGCCTCAGCTGAGTCAACCAAGATCGCTCGTTATCTTGCCGACAACCACACAATTTGTAAATTCCATCCTTTCACCGCTCCAAACTTTGTCGGATTGTGGGTTAGTACTGCTCGTTACCTGGTCTGAGTCGCTCTTCTGTACGATCATATTTGTTGTGTTCACTCACTGCGATCCTTTTCCTTACTATTAACAGAGTTTGTTAATATATTTCTCGCTGCTAATGTTCTTGTGCCTCTAACAATACCTTTTTATGTGCAATTGTGTAATCCGCCAACCACAGCATCTTTTCACGGTGTGAAGAGGTGAATATAATTTTTTTATTGACTCTTTAATCGCGGGTTCTTATTTTCCCTAATCCCTAGACCCCTCTAGCTTCACTGTCAAATCATTTTTTAGTTTGCATCTAAAGCATTACCTTCCAATCTAATAATTTCATATGAATTGAAAAAAATGGCGATTAACAGGCAATTTAAAAAAACTTATATTACGAAGCCTCTTCATTGAGAGGTTGGCTAGTGCGAGTCTAGGGTATCTCCAGAGGAAATATTCAATATTATATCAAACATGCTAAACCTATCGGAAAACATAAATCCGCTTGATTATTTGCATGGAAACGAACACACGTATACACGTTATACAGGATAGCAAGAAATTTTGAATTCCATACTGAATTTATCGCATCTCAAACTCCGTTACTAATCATAGATCACCGGGTTGAAGAACTCGAAACAAAGTTAGAAGAACACGAAAATAATCGATTGCAGCGCTGAAGAGCAGGTCTCATGGATTTAGAATACAGGATTACTAAGTTGGTCAAATGACATTAACATGGAGTTACATCTCGATGAATTCAGGAGAGTGCAAAAAATATTCAGACTACAACCTTAATACGATAAGCAGAACCATACGTGTTAGGATGACTAAGCATTGGATGCGTCAAAATTATCTTGGGATTAGAAAAGTAGTTCCACTGTAACATGCAGGTAGTAGGGATACTGTAGGTGTCAAAAAACTATGTCACAAATTGAACAGCTGCAAGGCTATTTCAACAGCAAGCGCGATGTAACGCTCTACAACACCATCTGTAAACTGAATTTCTATTGAATGCCCTTGAATACATGAATACTCTATCTGATACCAGGATGTAACTATCTAGACAGATCATTGTGTCCAAATTAATCGACCGGATATTATGGAGCGTGAGAGGAAAGGCAGACAAGCCTCCATCATCGATATTGCAAGTCAACTTGACTTAAATTTACAGGCAACTTATACAACCATGATCCGTACGTATATTGAGCTGGGTCGTAAGGTGGAGAAATTCTGGAATGATGCAAAGATGCATATATTCATTCCATTGTAATGAAGGCTATGGCAAGGTGCATGTGAGATGCACTGAACATCTCAACCATTTGAGAGTCAGTAAAATACATGTAGCATCGCATTATATGGAAAAACTCGACAGGCAACTCGTGTCAAACGAAACTGATAAGAAGGAATCTTCATTAGGTTCATGGCGGAAAGATATGGACATATGTATCAGGCAGAGATACACATTTAGAGATGCCCATAGTTCTAACAAGGGTTTTCCATAAAAAAATATCTTTATTGGTCTGAGGTAAGTTAAGCCAGGATATACATTGTTGTACATTATGTATGATTCCATAGCGGGCATTCTTATTTTTATTCTGATTTTTGTAATAAATATACTACAAAATATGAAATACAATTGTTCTTTCTTTGAATAGAAATATAAAAGAAATGTCATTTCGAATCAGTAAATACCACATAATGCCGAATCCATCTCCAGTCGGGCAAGCTGTGTGAGCTCAAATCGCAGAATCGTTCCAAAATAAAGTATGTTGTTCTTCAAAGGACTCAAGGGGGGAAATAGGTTTAGGAAGGAGTTTTTTAAACGATTTTCGTGATTTTTTGGCAATGAAGGAATGAATGTAATTTATTTATAGTTTGTGGACATTTTGTACATATATTTGAAAAGGAATTGTGAAATTTTCAAATTTTTTTATTGAGAAACATGGAAGATTTCGGCTGCTGCACATAAAACGTCACAATTGAAACTCGGTGCTTGTGTACATTCTGGAGGTCGCAATTTTTATCCGAATTCAATTAGGTTCAAAATTTACCTTCGGCACATATATAGTTTCTATTTGAACCTAATTCCGGAAAGAAAAATTAAAATTCAATTTTTTATGGGTGTGTAAACAGGAGACATTGATTTTTTGACGTTTTTTCATCACTTTTCTTGTGCTTAAAAAATACTCAAAATAATAATAAAACTACGGATTTAGGTTCAAATATAAGGTAATCATACAAAAAAGTATCTGCTAAGTATGAGAATGATTGGTCCAAAACTTTTTAAGCTAGAGTGTACACAAATCTAAAAAAAATCGTTTCGAGAAGAACGCGTTTGAAAAAAGATTGTCAAGACGATAATAACATTATTCTAATCACTTACTGGTTAATCAGCGATTCCAGCAACATATAGTTATTCTTTTTCTTGCTCAAAAATTCAATTCTGAGCTTGCATTTTATGACCGACCGACTGTACGTACCGTGCGGTCCGACCCGTACGGGGAGACATCCACATAGAGACGATTATAACACCGGAACGAATTAGAATTTTTCATTGAAATTTTGGGAAAATATTCTTTGATAGTTTTACTAACAATTCATGGAATAGAAAAAAATTCGATTTTTTGAAGCGTCTAAACCTATTTCCCCTCCTCAAGACGACACGTATTTTACCGATTTGATAAAAAAAATTTTCGACAAACTTAGGAGCGTTTAAACTTTTAATGCTCGTGATGTGGTTCATCGGAAAGTTATCAAAGAAAATATTCGAAGTCTTCTAGTATTTGAACAAATACAGATATTTGGCGTTCCTTTTTGGATTTCTATAGATCCTGTTATTCTGTTTTAGATTCCATGAGAAAATTGTAAGAACTCTAAAAATTGACAAAATGGCAAAGGGTTCTCTGAAAATTTTCAAACTCAATTTTCTCACAAACCCCAGCGTTTTCTTTCTGTTGATTTTTTCGCAAGTTAGTACAAATAGATACCTTGCAGTTTGCCTTGTGCCCGTGTCTTGGAAAGGAGAAAGAATTTTTTTTCCTCCATAAGAATAAAATCCACGATTTCTGCAGAAACAAGAAGAGATGTGAAAAAGGTTCAATGATCAAAGTTATTCCTTTAAAAGAGTTCCACAAAGATATTTATGAGCGATTTTTCCTATCTTGCGTCGTTATTGAAATAATCGCTGAAATGTGAATAAATGCAATTTCCCAATGGCATAAATAATCAAGGAAGGTTTAAATCAACAGGAGAAACAAATTTTTTAAAACAGTGTCCCACTGAGAATGTGAACACCTCGGCCTCGAGTTATTCGATGGAAGAAATGTATTCATTTTTTTAAACAAAAGGAAATACATCCAGTCAATGATAACAAGTGAATAAACTATATATGTCGGAAAATCTACCTCTGAAATTTTGAGAATCGCTAGGTTATATGCCACTGATTTCTTTTCGTGCGTGATACTTTAACTGTGATTGTAGCGTCAGAAGGAATTCTATCATCTGAAATTGTTTGCCAGTGTTTTCATTTACAACGTTGTCACAGCATTCTAATAATTCTTCGTGTTTCTTCTTGCGAATCAAAAAATATTAAAAGGTATGATCTAAGTATCTGAACCCGAATGAAAAAAAATGAATGAAGCAATGAAATTTATTTCATTGCTTGGAGTGCTAAATATTGAACTTTTCTTTGAGAAACACATCCAGTATTTCGCATATTGTGCTCGTTTTAGCACAGTATCACGTATGAAATTGAGATATTTGTTGAGAAAATGAATATTGGAGAAATGATTTTCTCTTCGGAACGGAACAAGTGCCCTGATTTTAAAAACGTACATAAAAAGGTGATTTACTGTACAAATCAACATAGTTGTTCAGTAAAAAGAGCGAGCTGTCCTACAACTTTTCTTGCCCAGCAAGATCATTCGATCAGAATATCATGTGTGCAAACGTTGCTATTATCGCTTTGCTTCTATTTTGCATGTTTCTTCAAGCATAGAAACATCAAGCGACGGCAGATATTATCCAGAGATTTTTTAGGACAATAGTACACCAGAACAACAACAGAATGTACCACCCGTACGTGAACGAACGGCCTCGACAGAATATTTGACGGAAAAATATTATGCGAGTAAGAAACAAAAACAAATTGTTGACCCATTTTCGGAAATGATAACGAAAAAACTGTCGAAAGCATTCAATGTCTCATTGCCATCAAATACTATCGTTTACTGAAAGTAGTTCCCAAAAAATATTCGAGAAATGATATCTTATCCACGTTTCCTGAAGTGACCAAGTACATAGTTGATGTGGCAAGGAAGGTCAAGACCGAAAAAAGCGTCTATTGCTATCCTGACTAATATTCTGGTCATCCAGTCAGCGAGGCTGATGTCCAAATACCACTGCAATATTATCTGGATGATGACTTAGATTACTCACGACAAAATCCCAACAAAAATGACGTTATAAACATTCATGAAAATGGTGGGAAGGTTAAAAAAGTTAAACGTTCTTTACCACGAAGTCTTAGTGAGATTTTTATCCTTTTTCAACATCGAAACCCGGAAGCGAAGATTGGCAGGACAAAAATTTACTCCTTGCGACCCAAGTGGGTTGTAATTGATCCGCCAAAAGAAGTGTGCTTATGCATATACTGTGAAAATTTCGAACTTCGCCTCATTGGTCTAAGAATTATCAGAAAAGAATGAAACGCTGACATGAAAGAGATGCAGAAAGAAGTACTTTCTTTGGAATTGTGTGCTGAAGCAACTGAAGATCGTATCTTCCAAGACTGCAGTAAATGTTCAGGAGCTGACGGTATATTACTCCACTCTCTTCTTATACCGAACAAGATGGCTTCTGAAGAAACCACTTTCGCTATTTGGAATAATCCAGAAAGGAAAAGGGACAAAGGAAAAGGGAGGAGTGAAAAGCAGTTTGAAAACCATGCTCCTCCATTTTGATTTCGCCGAAAATTGGAAGAAGATCAATAAACAAGAAATCTACTGGAAATCCGGATTTTGATCTTATCGATCATGTAAATATTATTTCTGACGGAGCCATGGCCCATTTCAAAAATCGGTACCAATTTTGGAATTCGAAAACTCACCATATAGCAGAAAATGGATTTTTTCAGCCCCAGGTCACGGGAAAGGTGCTTGTGATGGTATCGGCGGTATCGTTAAGCATTTTGCAACAGTACACAATTTGAGGAAGTCACATGTAGAAGGAATTAAAGATGCATAAACCTTCGTTACAGAAATCAGCAAGTACACCAATGCAATTAAATTATTGTTTATTTCTTCCGAAGATTTACAACGATTTCGAAGGGGAAAAACTCAGGAATGGAAAAATGCTCCAACTTTTGTGGGAATTCAAAAATGCCACGTATGGAAGCTTGAAATGAGAGAAGGTCAAAAAAACTCCTTCGTGGCAAAAACAGCTAAAAACCATGATTTGCAAGATATTACCGCCAATGGATAATGCAAAATATTAGTTATAACATAAATCAAGTAAATGCGAATATAAATATTGATTTTTGTTTCGACTGTTTACATTTTTAGTGAAACATTATTTAAAAAAATTGATTTCTCCTGTTGATTTAAACCCTCTTTGATTATTTATGTCAGTGGGAAATTGCATTTATTCACACTTCAGCGATTATTTCAATAACGACAGAAGATAGAAAAAAACTCTGCAAAACATTTTTGTAGAACTTTTCTGAAGGAATAACTTTGATCCTTGAACCTTTTTCACATCCCTTCTTGTTTCTGCAGAAGCCGTGAATTTCATTCTTTTGGAGGAAAAAAAATTCTTTCTCCTTTTCAAGACGCGGGCACAAGGTAAACTCATATGGAATATATTGTATCTATTTGTACTTACTTGAGAAAAAAATCAACAGAAAAAAACGCTGGGGTTTCTGAGAAACTTGAGTTTGAAAATTTTCGAAAACCCCGTCGCCATTTTGTCAATTTTCAGAGTTTTTACAATTTCCTCACGGAATCTAAAACAGAATAATAAGATCTATAGGAATCCAAAAATAAATGCCTGTATCGGGGGTTGTGGTCCTAACGCGATAGAAATTAGAAATCCAGTTCAAACCAGATTTGAAGCGACGATTGACTAGGCGAAGGTAAACACTCAGGACCGTATGTAAGGTCTCGTGAATACGTGTGTCGCAAGTCTCCAAGTAAACAATTTCTATACTACGCATTACGGTCCTGCCTTTTCAAGGCTGATGGGCTGTCGTGCTGCATCAGCTGCATCATGCAAGGGTCGAGGGGAGGAACAGAATCACTCAAGCATGAACAGCCGAGAAACCGGCGCTAACCCGATAGGCGCCCGTCCCAGCGGTAAGTGTATTTTATTAAGGAACGATTCTACGATTTGAGCTTACACAGCCTGCCCGAGTGGAAATGAATTCGGCCATAAGTATGTTATTTTATCTGATTATTGAATATTTAATGATAATATAATGAATAATAATAATAATTGAATAATTCTGAAATAATGTAACAAGTTCCTTAGTGAATGTCAGTTGATTGTCATATTAAATTCTGATTTCGGGCCACAAACAATATTCTATGTTCGTTCTATAGTTATAGTTTTATTTGTGAACAAAAACAAGAAAAAATCACTAATACGATAAACATTGTCCGAAACATATGTGAAATATGATATCTTTATGCTCCTTGAGCAGATAATTTTTTTCATCATTTGTAAGTTTTGAGTACAGAAGTAGGTGACCTTATATATTTTTTAAGTTCATACGGGTAATGGCAGTGAAACCCGTGTATCGAAGAGTGAACTTCAATCCGATCTGGTTTCACAATCATAGCTGTCTATAGAACTTTACGGATATCAACTGTTATGTATCTTGAGCATCGTAAAAACCCTACTTCTAAATTTTTTTTCTTTGTCCCAGTCCTTGCAAGATAATGCGTTATTACCTATCATTGGTCCACTGTTTCCCGTTTCAAATAATCAATTGGACGTATCAATTATCTCCTGCATGATATTTGTATGTTCTTCTATATGCGTTGAGGTATGCTTGTTGGACTTCAAGAGCGCTCTCTTCATGGGATGCTTCACCTCTCCGTTGACGTCCCTCTTGAATGTGTTCTTGACGAGTTGCTGCAAGGTTTGCGGCTTGGACTGCTTCATCATGTGCTTCTTGGAAATCCATTCCGTCTGGAACAGTATTGGCATAAGCTTGATCACGAGCCTGGACGATTGAAAAACGATGACTAGGCACCAACACCTGATATTCTTGAGGGCGCAGAGTTACCCATTGGTCATTACTTGCATCAAAAACAAGGAATGGACTATAGCCAAACAAAAGGCCTAAAGATCTGACATTTTCTGCCTGCCTCCAAGCAACAACAACATGTCCCCTCATAAGGAAAGTTGCGTTTGGATAAGAAATCTGGCGACCATCTTCTCTTCGGAAATTCGGGAAGTCATGAGTATTTAGATGTTTCAGTTCTTCCACTGGTGGAAAATCGACAGCATGGGATCCAGGAAATAATGCTTCTAAATTCGCCTGTGCTGAACCTAATCCTATAAGAAGAAATTGAAATAAATGCATCCTCATATATTATCATAGATACAAGTTCTGAATGAGGTACGAGGTCTGTGCTTTCGGTCAGATTAGGAAGTGCGATATGTACTACCTCTCCATTGATAGATATTGAAGGAAATGTGAGCCTTGGATTTCGACACAATATTGGTCTATATCTCCTAGGAATTCATGTGAAAATTTCATGTCTCGGGAATCGAACGTGAAATTTCCAGAAGCACAGCAGGAATCTTTGGTTCGTCAAATGGAAAAGTCTCAGGAATAGAACGCCAATATTTTGAGCATGTAATCTGTCAGCCGGGTGTATAAAACATCTTTCAAAACTTTCCTAAAATAGTTTATTGAATTTCGAGCACTGTTAGACACGTCTTTACAGAAGGAGATTGAAGTTTCCAGGACGAGTGATAAAACCTCGCACACCCTTCGTCTGTAAAGACGTGTGCCATGCTGCGAGTAGTGTACGATATTTTATTCGATATCACCATGTTATGAGTCTGCAGCGCCGTCTGAAAAATGAACGTTGTGTAGCTCCTTGCCAAAGTCGTGCACAAACGCCCTATGAAGTTTTTATACATGATTCTACATGAGAACATATGAGTAAGATGACAGGCACCTTCTTAGGCTATGATTGGTACTTACGTAAGGCGCAAAATATGAAATGTGGTTTGGTCAGAGATTTAGTGCCATCTGATCTCATTATTTCTTCAGAGGGTCCAGGGACGGTGTGACAGACAAGTGTACCGTGCGCTGATTGGCTCTGCCATGCTAGTTCTCCTGTTCGATACTATATCTACATATACATGTAAAGTATTATACATAGATATACTACCTGGTTTGCCACTTGAACTAGCAATGGCGGCATCCAGCTGGTCTGCAACACTGTCCCTGGACCCTGTAATTATTTCAGAGTTTGAGTGCCATCTGGTGTCATTATTTGTCCCAAATCTTTATTTATTTTACATAACCCTCGATCGGCGCTCTTTACGCAGTACCAGCTGGCACCAATCGGTAAGGGGCTAGACGACGATCGTTTTTCAGGGGGCGTTGCAGGCTCATAACATGGTGGTATCGAATAGAATATGTAATCCATGCACTGAGTGTATGTGCTGCATATAGTGTTCTTTTTCCAAATACGATCGCTTTGATTTTTCATATTGCCTATTAGGTTAATACCATCTTTAGAAATGATCTGCGGGACAGAAAATTACGCAAAAGTGATATCAATGATCAATAAGAAGAAAAATTTTCGATCCGCGTTCAGAGGTTGTTTTTTTGGGTATTGATTCATTATTTCGAATCAAACTGAGGAAAAAATTTCGTAGAAATTTTGAAAACTTTGGTAGCCCCTCACCCTAGTTGCCCCTTAAGAATACGAGTCTTCTCGTGCTTCCTTAATCTTGAAAAATACAAAGGAGATTTTAAGATTTTTGGACCAGAAAAAATATGTATTGATTTTTGAAGATTATGGACCTGAATATAATTGAAGCTGGATTTCTTGTGGACTTAGGTCTTGAAAACCTAAAAAAAACCAATGATAACCTCTACATAACTAACTAAGAAATAAAACTTCAATTTTCTTTAAAAAACATTCATAATTTTTCTATCTTGGGGAAGAAAATCTTAATTTAGCAAACATTTTTTACAAAGATTGTTAATGTGGTAAGTGCTGACTGTAGGAAATTTTGAAGTAAACGCAGTTATTTTCGATGCGCAATTTGTATTAACCATGTTGTTGTATTAACCTTCGTAATCATTACAGTTCTGATGAGGCTATAATATATTGCGAAATATTGTATAATTTCAAAGATAATTGATCTTTTGATTTATAAATAATGAGATAATCATATTTCAGAACTTGAATTAGAAATTATTGACTGATCCTTTGAAGTGAATAAAGTATGACGAAAATAATAAGGTGTGTAAACGATTATAATTCCCGAATTTGGAACAATGGTCCCCAAATACGTTATCTGATTAGAGGATTAAGTTTATTTTTCGAATTTTTCACACTTCCTATTTCCAAAATATTTTCTAAATATTATACACATTCCAGGAGAGGATGATATATTTTGGCAAAGCTATAAGTTTCTTCAGATTTGAAGAATTTGATTTCACGTAGAAGTCCTTGTTTTGTTCGAGTAATATTGTAAACTGTGAACATTATCAACTCGGCTTTGATCGATCTTCTATTAAAGAATTTGTTACTAAAAATGATATTAAATTATTGAATTAAAGATATTAAATTATCGATAATCATAATATATTTACCAATAAAATCATTGAAAATGATAAAAGTGAGGAATAGGATACCGGCGGCAATCTTCATTTTGTCTTGTAGTAGATATTAATAGGTTGAGTGATCCTTCAAGAAATATTTGAACTGCGTAATGATACATTTTCTGCAAAGTCTTATTATATATGTATGTGGCAAGGTCGACATTAAAACGCTTGTAGCAAAGTGTGGGTGTGGGTAAGTTTCCATCACGATGAAGATAACAAATCTTTTTTGCACTTTATGGTATGACTTATACGAATTTGGCCATACTGTATATATAAGGGTACTCTTCCGTTTTGCTGAAGTGAGGCGACACGATGTTCTCCACATTTCAGCGGCGGAAACTTCTTTTCCAACCAAAACACAATTTCATTCAATTACATTTTTATGGAAAAAATTTCTGTAAAATGTTTGAAGATAATCGGATCTAATCAAAATAGATCATTATTGTTAGTTCCTGGAGATTTTGATTTCCTGCAAAATTCACGAGAGTAATTGCTCAGCTCATCCAAAACTGACCCCTAGCGTGTCACGCGCTTTTCCCGCGAGATAAACTTCGTCCGCCAGAATCAATCTGAAATATGGCGCCATCGATTTGTGGTGAATGAGTTTCTTGCATCCTCCCACCTTAAGTTCTTGACTCAATACCATCAATACCTCAGTACCATCTTTAGTTTTATGAGATCGCAGCTCAAACTACACCATCGCGACCTTCGATTAGTTGCACAATTCCAGCTTACGCTCAATCGATGTGTTTCCGATTGTCGTCTATCATAACAATATCTCCTGCTCTTACTACACGAGATTCTTTCAAACTGATTTTGAAAATTAGTTGGCTAAGATACTATTTACGAAAACGACCGCGCAACTGTTCTATCACGTTCTGCTTATGTTAGGTGGCACTCTTAAAATCAGTTTTCTTGACAATATCGATATCTGGACATTCTGATTCTTTTATATCGTTTGCAGGAGTGAACGGCTGCAAGTCCTGAGGTGAGTCAGAAACGTACGTTCAAGGACGCGAGTTCATGGTACGTTCGTAGTTAACTAAGATCCCCCAATCACTATCTCGATTTATCCAGGTTGAAGCTGTAGTTGAATCAGACATGAAGAACAGCTTGTAAAGCGTCGTCAGTTTGATGGCTACCTATGCACGTGGCCAAAAGTTCGAGACGCGGAATGCTCACCTTATCGGGTGCGATGCGCGCTTCCGCGGCAAGTAAATGCAGTTCTGAACGGCTCTCGTCCTCCACACGCAAAAATGTGACCATTGCATATGCTACCTGCCTCGCATCACAAAAAGTATGCAAAGAAAATACGCCTAAATCGAGCTTTCGTGGTATTTCGATGTTGCCTGAATTATGTAACTGCTTCTATACCAACCTAAAAACAGTCAGTGCATTGTCTCATCTACTGGTGTATCCTAATTACAAACCGCGTTTCACAAATTTTTCAATCGAGGTCTTGGGATTAATGTGACCGGCGCTGTAAATCCAATGGGGTCAAATAATTTATGTGCAACTGAGAGGATTGAGCGCCTTGTTACATTTTCGAAGCAATCGTTGATTCTCGCAGGGTTAATCGATAGAGTATTGCGAGATTTGTTAGATTGAATCCGAAGTATAAGTGTGGTTTCTTTCACTGAAATGTCAATAGCATGGCTGGAATAATTCGATAATATTAGGCCCTTTTCCTGAACACTTATTCAAAGACGGGAAGCTTTCCTCGCTCGGGGAAAGAACTGGTAGAACTGGAGTAGTGCATCGTCTGGTACACGTTCGATTATACCCAGTTTAAGCCATTTCGATAATACTTCATCGTACTGATTAGAAACGCCCTCCCTGTTTAGTTTTTTCACCGTATCTTTTAATCTACTTTTTGCTAGTTCAAAGTAAGATAACACCGGCGCGTGATCCTCGACCCTGTGAAAATCGACGGGTTAACGTCTGTTTCCATTTCAAGAAACTGTTCCTCGCAAACTCTGGTTGGGTCTCTCCTCGTTTGCGAATTGATTAGCTTCCTCGATTGGATCTCTTAAACCCAAAACTTCTAGCTTCCAAAGATCTGCAACTTTTTCCTCGCCTAAAAATAATAATAATTCGGTAAAAGTACAGTCTTCGCAATTGCATTCGGGATGCTTACCCATCACTACCCAACCTAACTTTGTTTCAAAAGCAGGTGAACCGTTAGATAAATCATATTTTTCTCTCGTGAAAAATTCACCTGATACGTCAGCACCTATCGAAATATCTGTGCTTCGTTTGAGATGTTTGTACTGCTTTCCAAATCGTTGAGAGAAATATTGTTGCATTATCATTCATCAAACCAAGAAGTCTTTTTCATTTCTGGAATATCCGCGCAAATAATATTTTCGTTCATTACTTGGAAATTACATGCGTATTTACCACCTAGACTTCTCATGCGAACCAAATAACATACTCTTTGAATTTTGAATTGGCATCTCCGAAAAGTGCGTGAAATACCGATCGTTTTACCAAGAGTCTCATATCCCGTGAACTTTGCCAAGTCAGAGCGAATATATGATCTATGAACATGTAACGATAACCAGACGCGCTCCTGTTTCTTTTAAACTTGAATAAAGTACGACATGCAAGGTTTGTGAAATTACATCCGGTATACTGCTAAAATTTCAAAGATTTTATTCAAAATCGGAAACTGTGAGCTG
This sequence comes from Neuroterus valhalla, assembly GCA_011762715.2. Lineage (NCBI taxonomy): Eukaryota > Metazoa > Arthropoda > Insecta > Hymenoptera > Cynipidae > Neuroterus > Neuroterus valhalla. The sequence goes on along the minus strand of WSXT02177962.1, from coordinate 6,388 downwards.
CCGGACCAAAATACGGTAAAATCGAGAAATGGCGCATGTCAAATGATGAGATCCCCTCTCCATTTTCACTCTGTCATATCAGATATAGGGAGTCGATGTTTTTGGTACGGTACATTGCCGTACGAAAATGCGCGAAACCGCCGACCTTGAATAAAATGTCGTGTGTCAAACGACGGAAACGTTTCACGAACTCGTCGCGTGAAACACATGTTTTCGGTCTGATGGCACAATATACTATTGTTTCACGTTTTGTACTTTATCGTCCGCTCCGAATTTACTTGGGATGACACCGGCCATCGCACCCTGCAGGTACAAACACATAAGTATTGGATGACGATCACGACACCACAAGTATGATTTTTCAACTTCGCAATATTTCGATGGATGATTCAGTTTTAAACATTTAGAATAACATCTTTTTTCTTTCATTCAATTTTTCCGATCATCATGTGGCAATTTTTCAGCGTGCTCGCAATCAGCGTTTCCATGTTTTTAACCCCAAAAATTGACTTTTCGTTTTTCCTCACCTGGAAATAGAGCGCTGGTAGCCAGCGATTTTATAGATGACTTGACCTTCTACTTGTTGTCCTTATTTCTCTTGTCTTGACTCCAAGCGTTTCTATTGCCCGGATGTGCGCCGAAATTTTATCGTATATCGTTGAAACATTCACAGTTCTTCTATTCTCTTTGTCCGTTACATCCTGCAAAGAAAGTGCGACCAGAATTGTATCCACGTACTCATGCCACCACTATATGCTTGAACTTTCAGAAATGGACGCTTGAACGGGTTTTGTTTTAAACGGATAGTTGATCGGGATTTGTTGGTTGTGGAATGTTCGAATCAAGTTGACCTAAAAAGCATTACCTCGCATTTCTGCCTCAAGCATTTGCAAATCAATTGATCGATCTCCAATTGAAGCAGTCGCAGTATCACAAATCTCGGTGAATTTATTCAGGCTCCTGGTAAAAGCGCACGCTGCGCAGTTCTTTGTTTCTTCGCGACTTCCATTTTGAGGTTGGTCTACCACGAGGTACAATTTTTTACTTCCGATCACTTCACCACGATGCACAGTGGGGCAAATTTGGTGTCGAAAATTTCAAATACAAAATGGCGGATCCAATATGGTGGGCGAGTATGCTAAACACATCTTTTATGCTTTTTAAAATTGGTGTAAGGGGGTTTTCGAGGTCGCTGATTGCGAATACAGTGTCAAAAATTTTAAATGAACAATGGCGGATCCAATATGGCGGACCAGTATGCTTTATACATTTTTTATCCTTCTCAAAATTGGCGTAAGGGGGTTTTCGAGGTCGCTGACAACGAATCTGGTGTCAAATATTTCAATAACAAAATGGCAGATCCAATATGGCGGACTAGTATGCTAAATATACCTTTGATTCTTTTCAAAATCAGTGTACGGGGGTTTTCGAGGTCGCTCATTACGAATCCGTTATTAAAAATTTCAAAACCAAAATAGCGGATAAAATATGGCAGACTATACTAGTGAAATAAGGGAGTGATCCAATATAATGTCTTATCTTTTAATTCAAATCAAATCAACTATAGGTATGCTAAAAGAAATTGAAACAGACAATAGTTTTATTAATAACTTCTATGAATATTAAAGATAATTATCGTATTTAAAATTAGTCGCGCCATTTTGGAATTCCGAAGCCACGTGACTCGGCGTTAATGAACTCATCGACAATAAAATGTCACATCTAGATCACGAGCTATCTCAAGCAAACTGCTCACGATTATGCAGCTCCGCTCATTCTATTGAAGCCAGGGGTGAATCAACGGAGGGGCTAGCAGGGGCTGTAGCTCCGGGCCCTAACATTGGGAGGGCCCCGCGAGCCCTTCGAATAAAAATATTTCAATTTTGCAAATGCATGATGCATTAGTCAAAACTGTTGTACGACAGTTATATGGAAAGATTGAGATAATTTACACCTTCTTTGAAAATAAGATAACGTAAGCAAGTGCGTTCAGAGTTTAGACCATAGTGGGTACATCATAACATATACTTACTGTTATCCGCATTGACGAGATTAAGCATTGAAATTGATTTACTTCGATCGATTCATTTTGATGATTTAATGAGTGACTTTGTACGAGCAAAATCAAGAAAAAATATTCCTAATTGTATAACTATTTGTAGTTTTTAATATATAAGTACCAAAGAAAAAATATTTGAGAGAATAAATTATAAAAATAATTGTAACATAGTTTTTATTTATATTCAAAAAATGATCACATTTTACTGCCCCTAAGTGGGCCCCATGTTCATTTTAGTCTCGGGCCCCATTAAGGTTCGATCCGCTCCTGATTGGAGCCAGTCGGCAGATTTTCTGTGCAAGGGAAGGGCGGCAGAGCCCGGCAACTCAACTTTTCTCTAAATGTTCGCATCATTTGATTCAAATAGTACTCACAACTAGCAGATGAATCCATTTTTTAGAATTAAAAAATCTTGATTCCATGAGTTTCTGTAAATTCCGTAGTACAGAACCAGTTTTCGCACTACGAAACTGTCAGGTGTTCACGGAACGGTGGCAGATTATGTAACCTTGATTCTTCCTCTACAAAAGCCACCTACTCCGATCTTTGAAATGGGAAATTCATTTTTGGTATTTTGGCCAGCTTTTTGGGATTTGGCCTCTCTGTGCGATGTCCTGTGTAACGGTTGCCAGATGTCTTATATGCAGAAAGGTGGGGAATACTAGAATGTTTTATGCACTCAATGAACATGGCAAAGCTGATTTATTTAATATATCGTGCAAGCGAGCGCATGCACCTCTCCCGTGCACCGCTCCTTTCATCCGAAACTAACTCCTAGCGTGCCACACGTTTTTCTCGCAAGATGACGCTTGTTCGCCAAAATCATTTCAAAATGTAGCGACACCGTTTTGTGGTAAACGAGTTTCTTACAAATACCACTGTGCATTTGCTACTCTTAGTATCAAGAGGAAACTTAGCCTGGTTATGCTAAATGTTATGTCTAATATTGTAATCGACAGTTTGAAGAAATTTGTTTGCACATTAGTGTGGTCGAAGGAAACCGAGTTTCAAGACAGTACATTCCACCTCTCCGTTTCGTGAAGTTTAAGGAGCAAAATACCCCCCCCCCCCATCAGATCATTTGTTTGCAAGCGCCTCCCCAGGTTGAATATAGGGGAAGGCCTCCCAGATATGGGTGGTACCGGGGAAATCCAATACCCTGGGTGGACAAAACTATCCAAAGAAAGAAACCCCGACAAACAAATCAAGGATGAGGGAGTGTATTCACAATGAAATACCCAAAGGGAATATCAATTTCCTCGCTGCTTTCGATCGAGTAAAAGCCCCAGTGGCCAGCGCCGGCTCCATGGATTTTGGGAGGAGCCAAATACACGAAAAACGTATGTGTAAGGAGTTATTTGAAGGACCGCTTCGAAGACTGATTTCGGATTCTTCAAGTTCAAAATGAATGAAAGTTTGAAGCAGACTCAAAGCTACATAGCAAAGCTGGAGAGCATCCTTATTAAAATGGAGGATTTTTGCAGGACAAAACGTCATATGCACCCGCAAATCACAAAGCGCCTTGTCAAAGCACTTTGCTGTCCTCGATGAAGGCTTCTTGCCCGAAAAAATGGGCAAGAAAATTCTCGAAGGAAAGGTCCGAAACACGAGGCTGTCTGCAAAGAAGACAATGGCGAAAAGAGTGGGGACTCAGACGGTAGTAGATGCCGGGAAAACTCCGGCCTCCACCGAAGGAAAGAAGCCAAGTGATCCAGCCGACAGTCCCCTGGAGACGATCGCCGAAACGAGGACGACCCGTGGCAGTGCTTAATAGACCTGCCGAGGGTTTTGGCTACGCACGCATACTGCGCGGGATCCGGAGTGTGGTGCAATCAGAAAACCTTGAGAAAACCTTGGCGTGAAAGTCCTGATAGATGTCGGGAGTGAAGTAGAGGGCAGGGAGAAACTACTGTTGTCTGCCATCAAGAAAGTGGTTGGCAACGAGGGGAACGTGCGAGAGCTGGCTCCCTGAGTCATGGTCAAGATTCTAGATTTGGAACCATCGACGGAGAAGGAAGAGGTGAAAGAGGCCAAACAAACGTGTAATACTTTCAATACTATGGGTAGGAAAAACTATTCTAGAACTTATAAGCATATTATTTGATTGATTTGTGACACCTATCGAGAACAATATGTCTGGAATGTAAAAAAACTCTCTGAAATTATTGCGAATTCCTCTGAAGTTATTGATGATTCTGTAAAGGGTCCAGAGACTGTTGGATTCATCTTAAAAAATAGAATGGAAACTCCGCCGTAATTTCCAGAACCGCTCAGATGATTGCTTACAGGAGAGTACGTCAGATTACACAGGCACGAAAAACAGGTCATGATCGAGAAGATAGACCCACCCCATAATACGTTTTCGGGGTCGCTGAAACCGAATCTGACGTCAGAATTTTTCGATTAGCTCTTGTTTTCTTCCTACTTCTAAAAAGGGGTGTGAAAACTACTCAGATTCAGATGCTCCAAACTGTGAGTTGGAACTGATGATCGTCAGCTTCTGATACTCTTCGCAGACTTTTCCGTATTTTCTGATTTCTTTTAACCCCAGGAACTACCCCCTATGGAGGGTTTAATATAATATCACAGAATTTTCTGCTTTTATAAGATATGTAAAACAGTTTTTTCGCTTAGAATTCTGATGTGGGACATTCAATAAATATCAAGACCACTTCGAGCACTTTTCCTACCCCTTGTCAAAAACCACTCCTATAGCGGAATGAATGTTTTACAAACCCGTCACCTCCTTACTTCGAAGATCTAACAAAATCTTTTCTTGAATGTATGTTTTTTGCTGCCTCTTGCGCGATTGCCGACATTTGTAACTACTGCGTCTTCAAAAACTTTTCAAACATTTCGATTCTCAAAAATCATCCCCATAGATCAAGGGGTATTAGTAAGATTTTTCATCCCCTTTACTCCCTGAAGAGAAATCGGTTGTATGGTTAATAGATTTCAGAAATGAAGATTTTGGCTGTTTAAGATTCAACAACAAATTTTCCTCATGTTCATTTTCCCTGTTGCCTGGAACAAACCATGAGAGTCCCATTTACAACGAAATAGCACGGAAAATGGTTGCTTACTACCGAAAAATGGGGTGTAACATGAGCTTGAAGTAACACTTTTTGAACTCACATATTGTATAATTTCAAGATAATCTCGGTGATTACAGCGGAGAAAAAGGCAAAACATTCCACCAGGACATCAAAGTGATGGAAGAAAGGTATCAGGAAAGGTCGGATGGTAATATGTTGGCTGATTACTGCTGGTTATTAAAAGAAGAACCACATAGTAAAGTTGAAAAAAAAACTGCCTTTGCTAATAAGTTTTGAAAGCCAGACATGGAGAGGAAGCTAGAGGAAGGAGTGGTAGGGGGATTAAGGGTGGGAAGGGTCACTAGAGTTTGGTCACTCGCATATGCAGATGACATAGTGTTGCAAGGAGGTCTTAAAGGAGATGATGGAGAGGGTGAGAAGATACCTGGATAGAAGTCAGCTAGACTTAAACGCGGAGAAATCCAAGGTTATGGTTTTCAGGAGACGGAGTGGAAGGGATAAGGGAGGTGATTGGAAGTGTAAGGGGGAGGCTGTGCAGGAGGTGAAAGAGTTCGTGTACCTGGGTTTCCTATTTCGGATGAATGGATGAGTGAATGCGCATATGAAGGAGAGGATAAGGAGGGCAAATGTTGCGATAAGGCAGGTGTTGGTATTAGCAAAGAGGTTGTTTGCAGATGACTTTGGAAGAAGGATGAATCTGTTCGGCTCGCTTGTGATAAGTGTGCTACTGTGTGGAGTAGAGGTGTGGGGGTGGAAGGAAAGGGAGGAGGTTAATAGGGTACAGTAGAGGTACATCGAATCGACACTGGGGTTGAACAGAAGCACACCTAGTTATATCGTTAGTCGGGAGACGGGGAGAACGAGTTTAGGGATCCACTCTTACATGCTCAACAAATAGCTGAGCGTGTGAGTATAAGGCAAAAATTTTGGAAGAGAGGGGAAGTAGGCTAGTGAGGGAGTTTTGGTGGGAGAAGGAGATAGAAAGATTGAGGATGAGAAAAAGGTATTTCCGAAAAAATGTTCTGCATGAGGATGGAGGAAGAAGGAGTCACGAGGAGGGAAGTAAGGTTTATGAGTATGTTGAGAGGAACGGCATAGAAAGAGAAGGCAGAAGAGGAGGAGAGCCGCAGGGTGGTCAACTGTCTCGAGCAGAAAATCCCAATCGGGCCTTTGGAAATTCACTAAAAATCACTAAATTTAGGACATCAAAAAATCACTAACTTTTCACTATATTCTATCCTTAAAAAGGCGCGAAATTTGAATTTATCTTATA